>LNAC01000213.1:3605908-3647894 GCA_002007465.1 Ailurus styani | reverse complement strand
AAAAGTGAAAGACAGTTCCAAACAAAGAGTGTTTGAAACTATATAAGTCTGTCTATATTTTCATGTGTGCATATGTGTAGGTGTGAATGCATGAGTTATTTAAAAATATGAAGATAAGTAGTGGAGGAAAACTCTAAAGGAGTTACAAGTGTTTGCCTCTATGGAACAGAAACCAGCTGAGGCACTGGGTAAGAGAATATAAACTGTTCTTTTTCATTTCAATTCTCGTAGTACACACTTGTAATTATGTGCATCTATTACTATGACTTAAGGTTACAAATTTTTTAAAAGATTTTTATTTATTCATTTGACAGAGACAGAGAGACAGTGAGAGAGGGAACACAAGCAGGGGGAGTGGGAGAGGGAGAAGCAGGCTTCCCAATGAGCAGGGAGCCCGATGCAGGGCTTGATCCCAGGACCCTAGCATCATGACCTGGCCAAAGGCAGACGCTTAACGACTGAGCCACCCAGGTACCCCTTAAGATTACATTTTTTTTTATTTTTTATTTAAAGATTTTATTTATTTATTTGACATAGAGAGAGAGATTACAAGTAGGCAGAGAGGCAGGCAGAGAGACAGGGAGAGGAGGAAGCAGGCTCCCTGCCGAGCAGAGAGCCCGATGTGGGCCTCGATCCCAGGACGCTGAGATCATGACCTGAGCCGAAAGCAGAGGCTTTAACCCACTGAGCCACCCAGGTGCCCAAGATTACATTTTAAAGTAACATTATTCACTTTAAAAATATACAGCTGAGTCCTACCAAATGAGAAAACGGCTAAAGCGATGCTCCAAACTAAGTCAATCAATATCAAGTTCACGGACAAAGAAGAAAACAAAGTTTAAAGCCCTTTAACACATTCATAATTCAACTTCTCTATCATGATACATAGTGTGGGTGGCATAGAAGTGCTAACTTTGAGTCCACAGATGCTTAACTTCCTCTATTATTAGTTAGAGAACCACCTGTTACTAGGGAACCACCTATTTTTAACTAGTTCAAGTCTACTTAAAAACCCTAGGAATAAGAAAAGAAATGCTGGCTATAAGGCTTTTTTGTTTGTTTTATAAATATCTCAGTAGAGTTTGGAACATCAGGTTGAAACTTATACTGCTCATATGACTCTCTAAGGTTTTAATTTCCCCTATAAGATAAGTAATACAGTACTTGAATATGCAGGAAGGTGATACTAACTCAGGGCCCCAGTACATACCGACCTCTGCTCGGATTCTCATATAGAGCTGCTTAACATAACTCCATCCTGATTTAAGCACGTACAGACTGTTTACAAAGATCTCTTAGAGGCTACCCAAGCACAGGAATTTGGCAGAGTAAGACTCAAGAGTCATGACAGGACCCATGTCCCAACTTGGGTTATTTGATTAAGTGAGTTAACACACTAGAAAAAGATATGAACAATTTCTCAATTTCTGGCACACAAGGAAGTGATCAGTAAATGTCAGTTCTCATTATTATCATTACTACTGAGAGGCATCATGTTAAGACACAGAAGCTGGAGTCAGACTGTCTGAAAAGGAATGGCCGCTCTATTGCTTACCAGCTGTGAGACTGTTGTCAAGACACTTAACCTCCCGGGGCCCCAGCTTCCTCATCTTTAAAATGGGAACATTATGGTCTCTACCGCACAGTTATGTGGTAAGGATTCCATGAGAGGGCGCCTGGGTGGCTCAGTGGGTTAAAGCCTCTGCCTTCGGCTCAGGTCATGATCTCAGGGTCCTGGGATCGAGGCCCACATTGGGCTCTCTGCTCAGTAGGGAGCCTGCTTCCTCCTCTCTCTCTGCCTACTTGTAATCTCTCTCTGTCAAATAAATAAATAAAATCTTAAAAAAAAAAAAAAAAGGATTCCATGAGAAATGTCCAGCATCTAGAACAGGGCCTGGCATATATTAAGCCCACGATAAATGTTAGGTCTTATTATTCTTTATACTTGCCACATCTGAAATAATGGGTTAGTTTCTTATTACAATTCAAAACTATTGATGCTAAAAATATTGTAATAAAATGTCAGAGGAAAAAAGCCCAATTTAAACTATGAATGATCTTCAGAATTGTATGATGTAGGTAAATAAATCATTCCTTGGAAATACTCCGGGTTGAAAAAAACTACACAGGTATGCTCTAATAAAAGGAAACTTCCATTGGAAAGGGTCTGGTACACCACTGTGCCATGAATCCACACATCATTCTTGAAAAAAACTTTAACAAAGGAAGGACCAATAAACCTATAGCCTTTTGACCCCAGAAACAAGGTAAGAAATGAAATAAGGGCAGAAACAGTCTTATATTTAAGCTGGTGTGGCAATTTAATGTACATCATTTAGGTCAGTCTCCTAATCACTTCATATAGTTTTTAAAAAGAGGGAGAAAGAGAAGAGGAAGAAATAAGAAAATAATCTTTTTAATGGCACTGTTTTAATCTAACCAATTAGTTCAAATACTCCCAGCTCTATAAGCCTCTTACAACTGCACAGCTGATGGCTAAACTTAAGAGCAATTAATCCTCATCTGTTTTTTCTACAAGTTTCAATTAGTACAAAAATGTGTATATACTTCTCAAATGCAATTACAAGAATGCGAAACAATGAGAAATTTGGTGGGTGATACAGTTTGCTTTTTTTTTTTAAACAAAATTGAATTCAAACTCAAAAGATGAAGCCATAGAGAGAGTAAGGTTGTCACTGTTTCATAAAATAAAACCTGAACTATCCCTCTCTCTCTCTCTCTGCCACCTTACCTCTCTTTCTCTCTCCGTCTCTCTCACACACAGACACACACACAATTAAGTCTCAACTCCTCTGGGTCTTCAGGTGCTTTTCCAGAATTGTCAGAACTCCTCTGCAGGTCCACAAACAAGAGCTCCATTGTGCGGATCTGTAAATTGTATGACATCATTGAAACATAAGCACCAATTGGTATCACAGTTTGTGTTGCCAAGGATACCAGGAACTTTAAAAACCCTGCAGTTGTACAAAGCCCAGGAGCACGACCTTCCGAACAATACCAGGAGCCTGCCTACTTTCTCTGTTTAGTCACTGTTTCCAACAGAGAAAGGACACTGATTTTGCCCCAATAATTCCTTCAAATAATATACTCAGGAATGTTCCTCAATCATTCAATTATTCATTTTTATATTCTCAACATAATGACAGCAAAAAAAGAGGATTAAGAATTTACATAGGCCCATTAATGGCAAGAGACTCTCCAAAGGCCAGGCTGGAGTCCTTTAATGAAACTTCACATTAGAGATTTTTAAAATGCAATGCACATAAACACTTCTGAGTAAGCCCTACAGTAATGTTCCTCTGTGTTATGGCGTACCCTTGCAGTAACACAGAAAATAATTTTTTCCTTGTGTGCCTTTCCTAGAAAAGTTAGTTTCTCTTACTTAATGTTAGCTCTGAACTGACATATGAGTTTAGTATGTAAACTTGCTTATTCTAGCTAGAGTAACTACTACAACACAGAAACACGGGCTAAGTGTGAGGTATTATGATTAACTATATTACTACTGAGAGATGAACAAGTTTATAATCTTTTATAAAAGTCTTTTAAAAGGTGATATTTAGGGTCAAATTGTTACAAAAGGCCTGTGGCTAGCTTTTCTCTAATTTCTATTTAAAGTTAGGTCTATTTATATTATCTTTACATCAACTTTATTTGTGGAATGGTTTAGATTAATTACATGTGCCATTGAGATTTTAGACAGTTCCAGAGTTCTTATTTTTCTATTGAGGAGATAAATATTTTACACAATTATTTCTCAAAATGCAATCTGCAAACTGACAAGCAAAACAGAAAGAACTCACAGAGACTGCAATTAGAGAGTCCCAAGAGCTGTCTGATGATGCTGGTGCAGCGGAGAGCATGGAGCTAAATGAATGGAAAGCCACACCTTGTGGCTTCTCTCTTTACATCAACTCACATTCAGATTGTTACAATGCCAGGATTACAGGGGAGAGAAAGAGTATCTCTATTTAGCCATTTTTGTATATTTCTTGAATACCATTTTTATTGCAAACTCATTTGAGTGAAGGCTGTATTAGATGGTTATTTTATTTCAAGTTACTAAGTACTGAGTGTATTTTAAGGAGCTTACATATTGCTTGAAACTTTTGAGAAATATATATTACACTGCTCTAACCCTTAGAAAAATCAGAATCTCGGTGAAGATAAAAATGATTTACAATATTGTGCAAAATTTTTTTAATAAACAATAATGTAAAGAATTAAATAGTATGTTCAAAGAGTCAACTACAAGCCCCTCAATATAGAAGAGAGATATAAAATGCTAAGGCTTTTTTTGGTTTTATTTTGTTTTTCACTTTAGAAAGCCAGTGTGGGGGCTTTATTTCACTTCCTAAGAGATTCCAAAAGTAACAAATATTACCTTGTCATGAGTGTCCATATGAAACAAAATTAAGTGTGCTTTATTATAAAGCAAAGTATGTTTAATCTTTTTATTTTTTTTTAAATATATTTCTTTTTTTTAAGATATTTTATTTATTTATTTGACAGAGAGAGAGAGAGAGAGAGAGATCTCAAGTAGGCAGAGAGGCAGGCAGAGAGAGAGGAGGAAGCAGGCTCCCTACTGAGCAGAGAGCCTGATGTGGGGCTCGATCCCAGGACCCTGAGATCATGACCTGAGCCAAAGGCAGAGGCTTTAACCCACTGAGCCACCCAGGCGCCCAAAGTATGTTTAATCTTATCTGATGATCGTGTTCTAGTGGATAAAAAAACATACCTGCATATAAATGTTAGCTTTGTAAAGCTATGTGCCCAGCAAAATTCAACTTCGTGAATTAGAAGGCACAGCAGCCATGACCTGCTTCTGCGTTCTAATTAGTGCCAATGAGAATTATATTTTAAACTTTCTTTTGCTTCAAAATTGTACTAGTGCTTCACTAAATTTGATATATACTTTTCTCTACCCTCCCTCATTGTCATAAAACACTTAAAAAAACAACAACAGGGGCGCCTGTGTGGCTCAGTTGGCTAATCCTCTGTCTTCAGCTCAGGTCATGATCCCAGTGTCCTGGGATTGAGCCCCCACTGAGCCCCCACTGAGCCCCACATCATCAGGCTCCCTGCTCAGTGGGGAGTTGCTTCTCCTTTTCACTCTGCCTGGTTTTTCCCTGCTTATGTGCACTCTCATTCTCTGTCAATATAAATAAAATCTTTTAAAAAATTAATTAAAAATAAAAAACACCAACAAGAAAAACTAAGTGGAAGCATCTCATCTTTTTGTAAATTTCATAATTTCATCAATTAAAAACAAGTTTACTGTAAATGACAGTGCTTTCACAGTGCCAAATCTGGTCAAAAGGAAATAGAGCAAAAGCAGATGAGGAAAAAAATTAAGTTTGGAGCATCTAAGAAGCTATTCAGTAACTACTACAATTCCATGCTTTACATTATACCCAAGGGGAGAAGAGAGTGGGAAAAATGGCCTGCAGCCTGATTTAACAGGACAAAGGGAAGAATCCATGTCCCCTGAAGCACAGGGCACAAAGAAATGTGGGATATTACTTCTAGAGGTTAGGTAGATTGACTCCTTCCCTATTGGACAAAGATGCCACCTAGCACTTATATAGCTAGAGAGAACAAGTCAACTCTGGCTTCAAAGCTCCAAGGACAGGCTGACTCTCTCGTCAGGGGCTCATGCAGCTGGTGACTGGAAGTTGCAGCCAATGCTCATTTACCATTTCCAAAACCCCAGGACCCAGAAGAGTCATGCTACATCTACTCTGCCTGTGCTCTAGAAACTGAACAACAAAACCCGGATGACAGCACATCTGTTTACTACACGGTTTCCTGAATATTTTAAACCCACTATCGAGATCTCCTGCTCAGGAAAGAAGATTCCTTTCAAAATATGACTGCTCATTGACAATGCACCTGGTCCCCCAAGAGCCCCGATGGGCACATATAGCAAGAGTCATGTTGTTTTCATGTCTGTTTTCATTAATGCAATGTCCGTCCTGCAGCCCATGGATCACAGAGTAATTTTGACCTTCAAGTCTTATTCTTTAAGAAATACATTTTGTAAGACATTGCTGGGGGCGCCTGGGTGGCTCAGTGGGTTAAAGCCTCTGCCTTCGGCTCAGGTCCTGATCTCAGCGTGCTGGGATCAAGGCCCGCATCGGGCTCTCTGCTCAGCAGGGAGCCTGCTTCCTCCTCTCCCTGTCTCTCTGCCTGCCTCTCTTCCTACTTGTAATCTCTCTCTCTCTCTGTGTCAAATAAATAAATAAAATCTTAAAAAAAAAAAAAAGACATTGCTGCCACAGATAGTGATTCATTCCTCTGACGGATCTGTGCAAAGTACACGGAAAACCTTCTGGAGAGGATTCACCATTCTATANACCAAATAGGTAAAGACCTGTACTCTAAAAACTATAAAACATTGATGAAAGAAACTGAAGATGACACAAAGATATGGAAAGATATTCCATGCTCATGGATTGGAAGGACAAATATTGTTAAAATGTCTATACTACCATTGTGGATGTCATCGAAAAAACAAGAGAACTAGACTTGGAAGTGGAGCCTGAAGATGGGACTGAACTGTTGCAGTGCCATGGTAAAGCCTGAATGGGTGAGGAGTTCCTTCTTGGGGATGAGCAAAGAAAGTGGTTTCTTGAGAAAGAATCTATCCCTGGCAAAGATGCCATGAAGACTGTTGAAATGACTACATAGGATTTAGAATATTACATAAACGTAATTGATAAAGCAACAGCAGGGTTTGAAAGAACCGACCCCGATTTTTAAAGAAGTTCTACTGTGGGTAAAATGCTACCAAACAGCATCGAATGCGACAGAAATTGTTCGAGAAAGGAAGAGTTCAGTGATGTGGCAAATTTCATTGTTGTCTTGTTTTAAGAAATTGCCACAGCCACCCCATCCTTCAGCAAACCACCATCCTGATCAAACCATCAACATGGAGGCAAGATCCTCCACCAGCAAAAAGATTATGACTTCCTGAAAGCTCAGATGATGGCTAGCATTATTTGGTAATAGAGTATTTTAAAATTAAGGTATATACATCATTTTGTAGACACTGTTATTGCACATGTAACAGCCCACAGTATAACATAAACATAACTTTTATATGCACTAGGAAACCAAAAAATTTATTTGACTTGCTTTATTCTGGTGATCCCACAAAATCATGGAGATATGTCAATACTTGCATAGCTTAAAAAGTATATTTTAAAATCACAGATATAAATGTAAACCCATTGGCCAATCTTCTGATGTAGAGCCAAGGATTCCCTTGTGTTATGAATATGTTGATTTATAGTTCTGCATGGTCCTTTTGCAACAGCCACACCCATTACAATCCAACTATTACTTCCAATTATTGTTTTATTTTTTCAAAAACTTAAAGAAACTGCTGAAATAACTGCAGCACAGAGTCCTCCTAGATTTTTTTCCCCATTTTTTACACTTGATTCCCCAGATTAAGAGCAATTATTCATAAGTGAGCCCTCTCAGATTTTACAATTTAACTTACTAGAATCAAGTTTTTATATCCATATTTCATCAATTCATAAATCATTAAAAATAATGTAGTCACAACAACAAGAACAAACTGGCAAGTTTGGAAGCAATGATCACTGATTCTTGCTAAGCTTCCAAATTCAATAAAGGGTACAGAAGTGAGTGGGCTTGTTGGAGAACAGCACTCCAGCCCCAAATGTGAGTGTGTGCTGAGCAATAGTCAGAAGGTGTCATAGAAGAAATGGGGAGCTTTGTGGAACTAATCATAGCAGTTAATACAGCAAGTCTCTTATAAATACTTAAGATATTTCAGTGAAGTTGCTCATTTAGGATATATACTCTTAAGTTATTGAAATACAATAATGTAAAATAATTTTACTTGTAAGTGAATTTGTTTTTTCTCCTTTGAAGATTCTAAAAAGGAACTGTGTGACTCATTCATTTAATTGATTTTAAAAGCTGATAGCAGAAGTCATAATGTTAAACATAATGAAAACTTTAAATGAATATATTGTGATTTGATTATAATTCAATCACCTTAGTAAAAAATAAGATGAAGAAAAAGGACTCTAAAATTATAAGATCTACTATTACATTTCTCCTTTCTCCAAAACTGGGGAGAAAAAGAAAGCAAACTTTTTTTATTATACCCATTTTCTAAAGAACTGTTGTCTTTTATATATTTTTCTTTGGTTTACTATCATATCATCTTTCATATTCAGGTTTAAATTTCTACCTGACAAATGATGTTTTTCATGTCACTATTTAATACAAGTTGATTTCTAATGAGAACTCTAAAAATGTAACAGACAATTGTAGGGGAAGATAAAACTGAAAACGTGTACAGACAAGACAAAAGACACCAAATGTTCTGGATCTCTGAGTGTGCTAAAACAATTATTATCAAATTTATTTTTAAAATATTAAAGTTGATATATTTTATTATGGCAAAACAAACCTCACAATTTTGGCGATTTGTAAGATCACTAAGTCTAAAAGAGAAGATATTTTTCTTTAGTAACTCAAACTGCTAAGGCTGTTTATGGCATACTCTCTACTCTGAAGTCTAAAAAGCAATATAATGATAATAAAACAAACACTATCGATGA
This sequence comes from Ailurus styani, assembly GCA_002007465.1. Lineage (NCBI taxonomy): Eukaryota > Metazoa > Chordata > Mammalia > Carnivora > Ailuridae > Ailurus > Ailurus styani. Next base: position 3,639,270 of record LNAC01000213.1, on the reverse strand, counting down.
CATCAAAACACATGTAATTTACTTGGGAAGACAGACATTTCTTTTATAACATCTTTGTTGAAATATAATTCAAACAGAATAAAATCCACCCATTTAAAGTGCACAACCCAATGGTTTATAATATGTTCATGGATCTGTACAATTATGGTCCTTGTTGGGTTTTTGGAACATTTCCATCATCTCAGAAAGGAGTTGGTTTTTTTTCTTTAAATATTTTATTTATTCATTTGACAGAGAAAGAGTGTGAGAGAGAGAGAGCACACAAGAGGGGGGACAGGCAAAGGGAGAGGAAGAAGCAGGCTCCCTGCTGAGCAGGAAACCCAATGTGGGACTTGATCCCAGGACCCTGTGATTATGACCTGAGCCAAAGGCAAACACTTAACCAACTAAGCCACCCAGGCGCCCCTACCTCAGAAAGGAGATCTGTCATGCTTTAGTTATCACTCTCAATCTCATCCCCCTCAGCCATAAGAAACAACTAACCTACATTCTGTCTTCATGTATTCTAAATATTTGATATGAATGGGATCATACAATCTGTGGGCTCTCATTCTGCATAATATTTTAAAAAATCATTTGTGTTGCAACATTCTTAAGTATGTTCTTAAGAATGTTCCACACATTCTTAACATTGTATGGATATATGACTTTGGGTTCCCCATTCATCAGTTAATACATGCTTCAGTTGTTTGCAACCTTTTGCTCTTATGAATAACACTACTATAAACACGTGTTACAAGTTTTTTTTATGTTGACCTACGTTTTCATTTATCTTCAGTAGTTATCTAGAAGTGTAACTGTTGAGTTATATGATTATTCTATGGTTAATGACTGCCAGGTCACTTTACAAAACACCTGTACCATTTTACATTTCTACTGGCAATGTATGAAGGTTCAAATTTCTCTATGTCTTCAGCAATATTTATTATTATCTGAGTTCTTTTTTAATCCGGCCATTCTAATATATATGAAGTGGTATCTCGTTGTGGATTTTTTTTCCACTTTAATGAATTATAATTGGTAAAACTGTAAAATATTTAAAGTGTTCAACATGACGATTTGATACATGTGTCATGGTGAAAGGATTCCACTGAGTTAATTAACATATCTAACACCTCACATATTTATCCTTTTTTATGAGAACACTTGAATTTTATTCTCTTCGAAATTCTGATAGTACAATATAGTATTATCAACCATAGTCACTAATAGTTACCATGTTATACCCATTAGATCCTCAGACCTTTTTCATATTATACCTGAAGTTTAGGGCAACCCTCTCGGGTCCTCTCTCTCCTTGGGAGCTTTGTACTGTCACTTTGCTATCTCTCAATAAACCTTGCTTTGCTNGCCCCCCTTTCCCCCAAAAAAAAAAAAAAAAAAACCACAAAAACAAACAAAAAAAACTTTTACCAATCTCCCCTTATTTCTCTCAACCCCAGCCCTTAGCAACAATAATTCTACTCTGTTGTTTCTGAGTTCGACTTTTTATTTTTTAATTAGATTCCACATATAAGTGATATTGTAGCACTCTCTGTCTGGCTTATTTCACTTAATTTAATTTCCTCCATGTTCATCCATGTTACAAGTGGCAAGATTTCCTTCTTTTTCAAAACTGAAAGATATCCCACTCTACATTTATAGTTTATAAATAAATTTTTACATATATTGTTATGTATATATAAAATATATATACTTTTTATATGCATATATAAATATATATACACATGAATTTATTTCTTTATCCATTCACCTGTAGCAGGTATTTATGTTGTTCCCATACTATTACATACTATTACAAATAAAAGCTGCAATGGATATGGGAGTACATTTGGGTATTCACCCAAAGGTGGAATTGCTAAAACTAATAGTTTTTGGTAGTTCTATTTTTAATGGGTAGGTAGTTCTATTTTTAAGTTCTTCAGGAACCTCCATACTGTTTTCCATTGTGGCTGTACAAGTTTATATTTCCATAGACAGTATAGAAAGTTCCCTTCTATCCACATCCTCAGGAACATTTGTTATCACTTGCTTTTTTGATACTAGCCATCATAACAGGAGTGAGGCGATTATCTCATTTCAGCTTTGATTTATATCTCTCTGAATATTTAACACTTTTTCATATGACTTCATACGACTTTCATACGACTCTTGGCCATTTGTATATCTTCTGTGAAAAAATGTCTATGCAAATCCTTTGACCTTTTTTAGTGGGATTTTTCTTTTTGCTATTGAATTGCATGAGTTCTTTGTATATTCTAGATATCAATCCCCTAGTAGAGATATCATTTGTAAGTGTCTTCTCCTACTCCATTACCTGCCTTTTCACTTTATTGATGATTTCCTTTGCTGAGCAGCATTTTAATTTGATGTAGTCCCAGTTTTTAATTTTTGCATTTGTTGCCTTTGCTTTTGGTGTCAAATCCAAAAAAATCAAGACAAATGTCAAGGAGATTGCCCTCTATGTTTTTCTACTAAAAGTTTTACAGTTTCAAGTCTATGTTCAAGTCTTAACCAATTTCAAGTTGATTTTTATGTACGGTATTAAGACAGGGATTCAGTTTCATTCTTTTACACACGAGGATCCAGTTATCCCAACACCATTTATTGAAGAGGCTATCCTTTCACCCATTATATATTCTTGGTTACTTAGTCAAAAATTAAATGACCATATATGTATGGGTTTATTTCTGGGTTCACTAATCTGTTCCATTGATCCGTGGCTCTGTTTTTATGTTTTTATGTGGCTTTTTAATATAGTTTGAAATCAGAAAGTGTGACTCTTCCAGCTTTGTCATTCTTTTGAAGATTGCTTAAGATACATGGAGTCGTTTGGGGTTCCACATAAAGTTTAGGACTATTTTCCTAATTGTATGAAAAATGCATTGGAATTTTGATAGGGACTGCACTGAATTTGTAGGTGACTTTGGATGACTTTAACAACATTAATTCTTTGGATCCAGAACACAAAATATATTCAATCTATCTGTGTCTTCTTCAACTTCTTTCATCAATGTCTTATATTTTTTAGTGTACAGATCTTTCATCTCCTTGGTTAAATTTATTCCTAAGTATCTTTCTTTTTGATGCTATTGTAGATTAGACTATTTTCTTAATATCTTTTTCCAAAAGTTAATTGTTAGCATATACAAATGCAACTGATTTTCTTATGCCTATTTGTATCCTGGAACATTACTGAATCTGTTTACTGGTTCTAGCAGTTTTTTGATGAAGTCTTCAAGGTTTTCTATATATAAGATCATATCATCTGCAAGGACAATTTTACTTCTTCCTTTCCAATTTGGATACCTTTTATTTCTTTTTCTTATCTAATTGCTCTAGCTAAGATTTTCAGTCTTATGTTGAATAACAGTAATAAAGGTGGGCTTCCTTGTCCTCCTCCTGATCTCAGAGGAAGATCGTTTAGCTTTTCACCATTGAGTAGGTTAGCTTCAGGGCTCTCATATACAGCTTTTTTTATGTTGAGGCACAATGCTTCTATACCTAAGTTGTTGAGAGTTTTTATCATGTACTGAATTTTGTCAATACTTTTTCTGCACCTATTGAGATAATCATGATTTTGATCCTTCACTTTATTAATGTGATGAACAACATTTATAGATGTGGGCATGCTGAACTATCTTTGTACCCCAGGAATAAATTCCACTTGATCATAATATATGATCCTTTCAATAAATTATTTTTTTGACGATATTTTGTTGAGGATTTTCACATCTATGTTCATCAGGGATATCAGCCTGTAATTTTCTTTTCTTCTGGCATCCTTGTCTGGTTTTTGTATCAAGGTAAAATGAGTTTGGAAGGGTTCCCTCTTACCTCTTAGATGAGTTTGAGAAGGACTAGTATTAATTCTTCAAATGGTTGGTAGAATTCACCAGTGAAGCTGTGTGCTGGACTTCTGTTTGTTGGAAGATCTTCAATCACTGATTCATTCTCTTTAGTAACTGATCTGTTGAGATTTTCTATTTCATTATGATTCACTCTTGGAGATTCTATTTTTCTAGGAATTTATCCATTTCTTATAGGTTTTTCAATTTATTAGGACATAACAGCACAGTGGTCTCTTATCCCTTGTATTTCTGTGGTAATAGTTATAACATCCTTTTCATTCCTGCTTTTATTTATTTGAGACTTCTCTTTGTTTCTTGATCAGTCTACCTAAAGGTCTGCCATTTTTGTTTATCTTTTCAAAGAACCAGCTCTTACCTTTGTCAGTCTCTTCTATTCTTCTTATTCTTTATTTCATTATTTCTCTTCAAAACTTTCTCATTTCCTTTCTTCTACTAACTTTGGGCTTTGTTTTTTCTTCTTTTTCTAGTTCCTTCAAGTGAAAAATTAAGTTGTTTATTTGAGACTTCTCTTATTTTTTGAAGTAAGCATTTATTGGTGTAAACTTCCCTCTTAGAACTGTTTTTGTTGCATCTCCTAAGTTTTGTTATGTTATGTTCCCGTTTTTGTTTGATTCAAGATATTTCGATTTCTTCTTTGACCCACTAATTGTTCAAGGACATGCTATTTAATCTCCACATATCTGTGAACTGTCCAGTTCTCCTGTTCTGATTTCTTTCATAAAATTATAGTCAGAAGAGATGCTTGATATGATTTCAATCTTCTTAAATTTATTAAGACTTGTTTTTTGTCAAAGAGGTAACTGCCTGTGTTCTCCTCTAGGATTTTAATTGTTTTCAGTCTCACATTTAGGTCTTTCAATCCATTTTGAAGTTATTTTTGTGTATGTGTAAAAAAGTGGTCAGTTTCATTCTTCTGCATGCTGCTGTCCAGTTTTCTCAACACCATTTGTTGAAGAGTGTCTTTGTTCCACTGGATATCCTTTCCTGCTTTGTCAAAGATTAATTGACTGTATAGTTGTAGGTCCATTTCTGGGATTTCTATTCTGGTCCATTGATTTATGTTTTATTTTTGTGCCAGTACCATACTGTCTTGATCATTACAGCTTTGTAATAACTAGAAGTCTGGAATTGTGATGCCTCCAGCTTTGCTTTGCTTTTTCAAGATTGCTTTGGCTATTCAGGGTCTTTTGTGGTTCCATACAAATTTTAGGGTTGTTTGTTCTAGGTCTATGAAAAATGCTGTTGGTATTTTGAAAGGGATTGCATTAAATGTGTACATTATTTTGGGTAACATAGATATTTTAATAATATTTGTTCTTCAGGGTGCCTGTTTCTCTCCCTCTCCCTCTGACTCTCACTGTGCTTGCACTGTCTCTCTCTCTAAAATCAACCAATCAATCTTTAAAATAGAGAAAGTTTTATTTTTTTCTTCCTAATATGAATGCCTCTTTTTTTTCTTAAGGTTGTATTTATTTGAGAGAGAGAGCGCAAGTGGGTGGGTGGAAGGGTGGGGGGATGGGGGCAGAGGGAGAAGCAGACACCCTGCTGAGCAGGAATTTGATGAAGGCGCCATCCCAGGACCCCAGGATGACCTTAGTCAAAGGCAGACACTTAACCCACTGAGCCATCCAGGTGCCCTGAATTCCTTTATTTCTTTCCATTGCCTAACTGTCCTGGACTGTCTTGGACTTCCCATAAAATGTCAAGTAAAGATGAGGTCACATTGGAGTAAGACTCACGTTCTTGTAAGGAGAGATCCAAAGACACAGAAAAGACACACAAAGAAGGCATCCATGTGATGATGGAGAGATTGTAATGATGAAACTAAAAGCTAAGGACTGCCAGTGAACACCTGAAGCTAGGATAAAGTCATGGAAGAGATTCACCCTCAAAGCCTTCAAAAGGAAACAACCCTTTTCACACCTAGATTTCAGAATTCTGGCCTTCTGAACTGTGTGTGAGAGAATAAATTTGTTTTTTTAAGTCACTTGGTTTGTGGTAATTTGTTACATTAGCCCTAGGAAATTAATACAGAGGCTAAGATGATCAACTGGAACCACCATGGTGGTAGAAAAAATTTTTAAAAAGGTCATAATAAATAAATATTTAAGTGGTAAAAACAAACAAGCAAAAAAAACAAGACTTGATGAAGAATTAGATTTGGTGACAGAAAGGGAAAATGAGATGTTGAAGAAGAACCCTCAGTTTATAGATTAACAAACTGGATGGTAGACTGTGATTTCATAAAGTTTCTTGGCATTTGATCCACTTTTACATTTTACAATAAACTTTTTGCCTTTAATTTTTATCTACAAATTCCTTCTTGAGTTTTCTGGGCCAAAGCCTATCTTCTAACTTTAATAATTAATAGACTATTTCATTCATCTTCTTTGGTAGCCTTTCAGAGATCTGTACCTGAAGCAAAAAGATATAAAGGGACTGACTGCCAGTCCCAAAACATACCAAAAAGTACACTTAAAAACAAAATAAAAATTAACTTTAATTTTCTAATTCTCATGCAACTATAAACATTAAAATACAGCATTTACATTTGTCATTGTTCATATTGCCCTATCGCTGGGATAAGTTATTCTTATCCTAACATTCTCTTTCATGTAAGTCAATAGAAAAATCCGAGAGTAAGTAAATTATGTGAATATTCATAACTCATATCTGGATTTTTATTATTCTAATTTTACATTTAAAATACAACATTTCATAAGTTTAGAATATAATTTTCCACTTAATTTTATTTTCAAATCTTGAACTGTCAATTCCTCAGAATTACTTTTATAATAAAAATTATTCAGACTCGATCACAATCTCAACGTGAATTATAGGGAACTTATCTGAAGAAAAAACCTCCTAAGATAGTTTTTTAGATTATACAAGTTGTCATGCATTTTATTCTCTTGAATAACTTTTTCCTTTGTGTGTGTGTGTGTGTGTGTGTGTGTGTGTGTGTGTGTATAATTAGCATCGATTCTGGGGCACTTGGGTGGCTCAGTTGGTTAACATCTGACTCTTGATTTTGGCTCAGGTTGTGATCTCAGGGTTGTGAGACTGAGCCCCGTGTTGGGCTCTGGAATCAACCTGAGATTCTCTTTTCTCCCTCTGCCCCCCTGCCACTTGTGTGCTCTTGCTCTCTTTCTAAAGAAATAAATAAAATCTTTTTTAAAAATTAGCATAAGATTCTGGACCCCAATGAGAAACCATTTGGCAAATTTGAAACTTTAAGTATATGTTTTCTGATCTGACCATTTGACTCTTTGAACTTTATAAAAAATTTTAGCTAAATCTAGCTAATTTAAAATAGTTAAACACTTCCATAAGATTTTATTTATTTTTATTTTTATTTTTTATTTTTTTTAGATTTTGTTTATTTGACACAGAGAAAGATCACAAGTAGGCAGAGAGGCAGGCAGAGAGAGAGGAGGAAGCAGGCTCCCTGCTGAGCAGAGAGCCTGATACGGGCCTCAATCCCAGGACCCTGAGATCATGACCTGAGCCGAAGGCAGAGGCTTTAACCCACTGAGCCACCCAGGCGCCCAAGATTTTATTTTATATACTGCCTCTATATCCAACCAACTTTGAAAAGATTAGCTATACCATTAACGATAATGAAAAAATAAATAGTTACATTTTTATTTTCCTACTAGACTATAAACATCTGAGGAAAAGAACTGTCTTACCTTTTTTTATGCATACAGCAGCCACTTGATCAATAATTAATTGAACTGAATTCATTAAAATACAATTCTGTGGCAGAAGCTAAATGTTCTTTTAATGTACTTTTTATCTCATATTTTATTATCATTATAATTATTCACTCCTTGTCACCACTTTCATCCTTTTTCATTTCTTTAAAAGAAATCAAAACTACATTTTAATTAAAACTAAGTAGAAAAATAAGGAATTATTCAGTTAATATCTAGAACTTATACATACTGATTTTTATACAGATTTCTCGTATAATGTGACAACAAGGATCTATATTTTTTAAATGATGAAGAAAACACAAAAGGAAGCATTTCAACAAAAGTATCAACACTCCCACATTATACATATATAGTAGCTTTTGATTACTAGTTAAGCTGGTTAAAAACTATACATATTTAATGAGCAAGTTAATGTCAATGCAGAGATGAATAAAGCTATTAATTTATGTAGCACCTTTCTCCTACAGATGTCAAAGCATTTTCAAAAATTTTCTTTACCATCTTCCATGAAGTGAGCAGATGGCAAGACTCTTCTAGCTTTAGATGGCAAGACTTAGACACAAAAAGGTTAAGCCATTTCCCAGACAGTCCAAGAGAATCAGGAGTAAAACAGAAGGAGAACCCCATCCTGACTCTTAATCTCCCATCAAAACTACCAGACATCACTTTTAACCCTTGTCTTTTCTGATCCTAGAATTTTACAAAATAACAACAGTAATGAGAGCACCAAGAAACATGGTGTTTACTAAGTGCTAGCCACTGACCGTATGAAGGACTTTACATGCAAAATCTCATTTAAGCCACACAGCAGCCCTGTGAGGTTGGTATTATCACCACTCTCATATCACACATAGAGAGACTGAGGCTCAGAGTATTTCAGTAAATTGATCACAGTCACACTGTTAATAAATCGTAAGTCAGGATTTGAACCAAAGTAGTTTGACTCTATAACCCACAATCAGATGCTACATCTGAACCACCCCCAGGAGTCAAAAGATTTATAGTCTCATCAGATTTTGTACTTAATGGCAATTTGGTCTAGGTAGATGACCACTTGTCTCAGATTACACCTGTTATCCCTAAGTAATTGTTAGTGGTACCCCTTTCAAACATTGCAAGCCTCTCTGTTTAGATTATAAATTATAAGGTCAGCTTAATATTATGCAGGTGTTTTATCTTGTCTTGACTTTATTTTACTGAACTGTAGTTTGATTAGAGGACGTCTAAGTTTTTTTTTTAATTCTAAAATAATGTAACAACATAAAAAGCATAAAGACATAGGTATCTAGGAAGGTTTTTACTTACATAAATATTCACTGTAGCCCTCACAGTTGTAAATTTTCACACAGAAACTAAAGTTTATCAAACAAAAAAAAAATGTTCACTAGTTAACTGACCCCTTATAAAAATCAATCCCCACTCGAACCCATTCCTGAACCTTTGTTGATCATTGCTGAATACTGAACGAGTGCAAAATAACCACACAACTAAATTGCTAGTCTTCCAAATGAGACAGAATTTCAAAGAGCTAGTGAGATCTATGTCGGAAAAGAGCACAGATCCCATGTAAAAGCTGTGATAAGTAAGGATATAGAAGGATATAGAAGAGTTATATCATTTAACAACTGCAGAAAATTTATATGGATGGTGGCAAGCTAGTCTCTCTAAAAATATGAGAAACGACCAAGAAAGAGTCTTGGGCGAGACAACATGGTGTAGACTCAATTCTCCCTACTATTTCCTAATAAATATCACTATAAACTTTGAAATTTCAAAAGGTAGCCACAGAACTCTGAAAATGGAGGGGTGCCTGGGTGGCTCAGTTGGTTAAGCATCTGCCTTGAGCTCAGGTCACAATCCCAGGGTCCTGGGATCAAGCCCCACATCAGGCTCCTTGCTCAGCAGAGAACCTGCTTCTCCCTCTGCTGCTCCCCCTGCTTGTGCTCTCTCTCTCTCTGTCAAAATAAATAAAATTTAAAATCTTAAAAAAAGAAGAAGAAGAATAAGAAGAATTTTGAAAATGGAACTAAGGCTGACAGCTGAAGACCCTAGGACTGGAGGAACACAGTGGCAGGACATCTCATAACCCTTCTTTAAGAGAAGGTGACCCAGGCCTTGCCCCAAACCTAGCAATAGAAAGTGGCCTACATAGGCTCATTCCTTTCGACAACATTAGGCAAGCCTAACAGCACCAGGGAGGGCATATCGATAGGGAGTACAAACTGAGCAGCCAAGAGAAACACTCTCTTCCCCCACTGAGACACACTAGGTAGGTAAGCGGGACACCGGAGAGAATGTCCCACCACAACATAGGCCCAGTGTGGGAACTGTTCTCCGTCTCCTACAGGCAGTGGAATCCTGCTACAGCAGCTCCAGTCTGGAAAGCCTCTCTGTCCCCATGGGCTGGAGACAACTCTCTCCCTCCTCGAGGGAAAGATGGCTTATTCTGGGGAAGCTCTTTTCAGTTCCTCACCTAACACCAACAGGGTCTATTAGGAGGCCCAGATAAACCAAGAAGAATAAACAGTATTGCAACAGATCTGAAACTTAAATTGTCAATGGAACCATACCCTTTAACAGAAAGCCTATAGCTACATGCTAACCTAAATAGGGTGACTGCTTGCTAAAATAAAAGATTTTTTTAAAAATTTTTAATAAAATAAAAGATTTAAATAGGACCCAGAGTTTCCTAACATAATATCTAAATATTCAAGATTCAATAAAATATATTCCACATTATACCATAAAACAGGAATATTACAACTTGAATGCAACAATCAACAGAGATGAATCAGATGTTTAAATTGAGGAGGACTTTAAAGCAGCCACCATAAAGTGCTTAATAATCAATTGGAAACTCTCTTAGAACAAATTAAGAAAATCACAACAAAGAAACAGAAATTACAAAAAAGAACCATATATAAATTATAGAACTGAAAAATAAAATAACATTGATAAGCTCACTGGAACAGCACAACAGAAGAATGAAGATGACAGAAGACAGATTCAGCAAACTTGAGGAAAGATCAACAGAATTTACTAAATATGAGCCACAAAGATAAAACAGCCTGAAAAAAATAGTAAATTTAAAAAGAACAAAGACCTGCAGGACAATATTAAAAGATCAAACATCTGTATCACTGGCATCCCAGGAGAGGAGAAATAGAACAGGGATAAAAGAGTATTTGAAAAAAATCATGGCTGATCAAAAACAAAAACAAAAACAAAACAAAACCAAAATCTTGCCATTTGCAATGATGTGGATGGAACTAGAGGGTATTATGCTAAGCGAAGTAAGTCAGAGAAAGACAATTATCATATGATCTCTCTGATATGAGCACTTTGAGAGGCAGGGTGGGGAGTCATGGGGGGTAGGGAGGGAAAAATGAAACAAGACGAAACCAGACAGGGAGACAAACCATAAGAGACTCTTAATCTCACCAAACAAACTGAGGGGCTAGGGGTGGGGGGTAGGGATAGGGTGGCTGGATTATGGACATTGGGGAGGGTATGTGCTATGGTGAGTGCTGTGAATTATGTAAGACTGATGATTCACAGACCTGTACCCATGAAGCAAATAATATATTATATGTCAATAAGAAAGAAAGAAAGAAAGAAAGANCTGTAGTTTGATTAGAGGACGTCTAAGTTTTTTTTTTAATTCTAAAATAATGTAACAACATAAAAAGCATAAAGACATAGGTATCTAGGAAGGTTTTTACTTACATAAATATTCACTGTAGCCCTCACAGTTGTAAATTTTCACACAGAAACTAAAGTTTATCAAACAAAAAAAAAATGTTCACTAGTTAACTGACCCCTTATAAAAATCAATCCCCACTTGAACCCATTCCTGAACCTTTGTTGATCATTGCTGAATACTGAACGAGTGCAAAATAACCACACAACTAAATTGCTAGTCTTCCAAATGAGACAGAATTTCAAAGAGCTAGTGAGATCTATGTCGGAAAAGAGCACAGATCCCATGTAAAAGCTGTGATAAGTAAGGATATAGAAATCCAAGATAAGACATAATTAAACTTCTGAGAACTAGACAAAGACTAAATCTTGAAAGCAAACAGAGAGATACTACCTACTGGGGAAAGCCAATTCAAATTCCAGTGGATTTCTCATCTGAAACCACAGAGGCCTGACAGAAGTGAGACATTTTTCAAGTGCTGAAAGAAAAAAAAAACCATCAACTACAAATTCTGTACCTGGTAAAACTATCCATCAGAAATGAAGGGGAAATAAAAACATTCTTTGATGAAGGAAAACTAAATTTTTTTACTAACAGATGTACCCTTAGAGAATGACAAAGGGAGGTTCTTCTAACAGAAAGAAAATGACAAAAAGAGGAATTTTAGAGAATCAGGAAGGAAGAAAAACATAGTGGAAAAAGCAGAAATATGAGGACATATAATAGTCTATCCTTCTCATAAGCCTAATAATTTTCTGATTGAAGGAAAAATTACAATACCATCTGATACTCAAGACAATGATATTTTAAAGTGGGAAGGATAAAAGGACCTGGTTGGAAGAAAAGATTTCCCTACTTCACTCACTCAAAGTGGTAAAATGTTGAAACCAGTAAAGTGCAATGTCACATATGAATATTATAACAGCTCTTGAGCAATCACTAAGAAAACTATACAAAGTAATACACTCAAAACCACTGTGAGCAAATCAAGCAACAAACCTATGGTTGAAATAAGTCAGTTCTCAATCCTGGTGCTTTGGATAGTTCTGCCTGAGTGAGTGACCAACCAAATTGAGAAAAGAGCTCAAGGTAAACACCATAAAACAAGAGAACACAGAATATTCATTTGGAAAGAACTTTACAGACCAAGCAGTCCAACTACAGCCTCTTGATGTACTTCTCTGCATATGCATATGTGTTTAGGGAGGGAGGCAAAATTCATCTGTACTATTATCGTCTGCATTTAACAGTTAGCCAAATGAAGAGTAAGTAAAGTCATCCAAGATACTACACTGTTATTGATTGGTAGGTTGCTTGCCACCCTTTGATCACTTTTCCCTTTGTAATCTTTGGTCTATCTCTGGCAGAGGAAGGGAAGGTATTCAGTAAAAGTTACTTAATTTTACCCACGGTCAAGGCTCAACTTATTCTAGTTAAAGTAAAGATAGAAGAATAGAGATTGCAGATTGGTAGAAGATTCAGGTCAAACTCACAGGGTCTTCCATTTCTCATTTCTAAATCCAAAGCTGCCTTAAAGAGGGAAGAGCTTCCTTCAGGATATATATTTATCCCCACATACAAAATGTTTCTCCCCATAAAATAAACTTACTACTTTCTCCACAATGTACTTATTATCGAATAACACATGTGAAAGGGTCTAAAAACTACAAAGAACCCCCCAAATATGCAGTATTTTTGTTGCTTATTTTATAACAGAGCTTGAAGATAATTTGATACCTATAGAGAGCACTTCATTCTTTAATATAGTTACTCAGCACTCTGCATTTTACCCCAAGCACTGACCCAATTTACATTAATAATATTCATTTAGGATATACACATATTAAAAATATAGAACTACACAAGGAAGCATGATTATCAAAATCTAAATATTCAGATACATTCATAACTTCATCCTATTTCATTTTTTATAAACTATTTATTCTTTCACCCAGAATTCTACCTGGTGCTTTATCTCTTACACTTTTATTTTTAAACTGTGTTGTTAAATTAAAACAATGCAACAACAGAATATAGCACAAGGGCCTAGTTTTCCAATAAAGTGAAATAGATATAAATTTTAAAAAGGAGAAAGAACTAATAGATTCTTCTAATGATTTTGTTAGATATACACATACTCACACACACGCATATATATAGTAACAAAATAATTGCACAAAGTAAAATGGGAAGAAGGATGTCATACTGAAATCACACACCTTTGTTCAGAAAAAACAGTCCAAACAAAATTTCACTTCTATTCTTGATTTTAATAATGAGTGCATAGTTGCAATTGCAGTTACAACCCAAATTTTGTTTAAAATAAAAAATTTCCATAAATTCCCACTTCATACTTTTTCAAGATAAATTCTCAATCATCCACTACCTCCTCCCCCACTCCACCATATACACACATATACATTATTTAGTATGAAATTCTGGCAACTGTTTTAAATTATTTATTTTAAGTGGTACTTTTCCAATACTATTTACTCATGGATAAAAGATGCTTTTGCATATAATATTTGAAATAATCTAATGCTGACAAAGAAAACTGACTAAAAATAACAAAAATAGTCCTATTAATAGGGTTTCAATGAACATTCCTCATTGTTTTAAAAAAAATGTAATGAACACTAGGCTTCAGAAGAAATGGGATACAGAAGAAAATATTAAGTTCCCTTTGGCTGAACAAAATGATACATTTAGAATTCAGTAGAGGATAGGAACAGGAAAGCATTATTCAAAGGAATACAATCTCACATTAGAAACTAACAGCAATATCTGAAGCATAACTGTCGATCTAATAAAATGGAATAAAACCAGAGAGGATTAATAAACCAGCTACAATCATGATTTCTACTGGCAACCAACCCCTGTTCACTGTGGACAACAGGTATTCACAAAAGAGTTCGAAAAGCCATGCCCTACATGTTGGGATGAGCACTGAGTTGTATGTAAAGTGAAGAATCACTAAATTCAACATGTGAAACTAGTATTACACTATATGTTAACTGGAATTTGAATAAAAACTTGGAAGAAGAAAAAAAAAAAGCCATTCCTTAAAGTTAATTCATAGGCCAAAAAGCAACTCAAGAAGTTACTGTTAAATATAAAATAATCAAATCTACAAATTTGAATTCATTTAAATACTTTATATTTTATTATAGACATAGCCAGTTATCAAAATGTTAAGAAATATTTTAAAATTCTTAAATTGAAAACAACTTTTAAATGTCATCGATCTGTTTTTAATAAACTAGGAAGACACCTCTATTTACCTTATTTTAAAGGCAGAACACCTCCATCCAACTCAAGTTCCAGTAACATTACAAGAAGGCTTATTATTTAAAACTCCTGGTTTAGGATGCTGTCAAGAAGATGGAGGTAAATAAAACATTAATACTACAGTATTGATGCCTAGGCTCCACACCTCAGAATCATCACACAATCTTAAAGATATTCCTTACTCTAAGATTCTGGCAAGTTCTACTGTGAAATGGATGAGTTCCATAAGGTAGAGTTTTCAGTAGTCCCTTGGATAGAGAGCAATGTCTAAACACTTTGAATAAAAAATATTCATTATAAGTTCCACTATACACACATATAATTCCATTATAATTCCCACTATTGCTTGGAATGTTAATCATGCCTTTCTCAAAGAAAGTTTGAAGAATGGAATCACAAAGTACCTATGACCAGTGATCACTAGTTTAATTTATTGTCAGTAATTTGCTGTATATTATTCTGCCAGTAGTAGAAAATCACCACTAGTACGTATTGTCCATCAATAGTATATAAAACACTGTATTAAACATAAACCAGGCATGGGCTCTGTCTTTCTTTTTAAAAAGCTTAGATCTGGGAATAAACCCACAAATGCTGACAGCAACTCATATGTTCTAACCACCAGATACCACTTTTCTTCAGAACAACAAACCACACACATAGCATTCAAAATACCCTTTATTTTGGCCAAGGTTATGGTTATATACTGTGCTAAGTTATAATTGTATTGGTATCCCTTAAAGCCTCAAACTATTTTGACATTTTGGTGGCAATATCTTAAAAAAAAAAAAATGGACCAAACACAGGATTTGTTTTGTAAAAGCAAGTGAATAAATAATCATCATCAAATCCATATATTGGAAACTAAGAGACAAACTAAAGATATCTCAATGAGAAAATTCACATGAGAATGGCAGGAAAAAATGCCTGTGGTTTACTGACTCAAGCTCAGTCACTAAGAACCTGTATACTCATATGGATAAGGTTTCATAATCATAGATTCAGAGTCATTACTCATCTTACTCTTCTCTTTGCTTCCTCACAAAGATATACCAGGCTTGAGCGTGAGAAATTGACTAAAAACTGCCTCAGGAAGATAAAAATATGACAATTATCCTGGCAATGAAGACAAATCGCAATGTTGATTAATATCAAGCTATCAGTGGGAAACACTAGATCACGATGAACTAAAAACACAGGTGTAGGAAATTGTTAATTACTCAAAGTATTGAAATTAAGACTAACATCTTGTAGTTTACACATTTATTAAATGAACACACAGATATGAAACACAAATAAAATAGCAAGACTGTAACATGTTTAGAAAATAAATGGAAAACTGAATATAATTAAAAGTCTCAAAACACCACATCCTTGTTTTGGATGCAGGACAGATCCTTTACAAAATACAAGGGTAAATACCCAAGAGGAATGAAACATAGGTCCATGTAAAAAGTTGCTTATGAATGTTCATAGCAGTGTAATTCATAATACCCAAAAAGTAAAATAAGCCAATGTCTACCAACTGATGAGAATATATTTAAAAATGTGCTATATCCATATAACAGAATATTATTTGGCTGTTGCTGACAGATGCTATAAAATAGGTGAACCCTGAAAACATTATACTAATAAGAGGCCACACACAAAAGGCCACATATTATAGGATTCCATTATATGAAATCTACAGGCATATCTATAGAGACAGAAAGCATATTAGCAGTTACTTATGGTCGGGGCAGGGCAGTAGGCAACTGGAAAGTGACTGCTAATAAATACAGTTTCTTTTTTGTGTTATAAAATTTATTGCAGTGTGGTTACACAACTTTTTTAATATACTAAACACAATTAAATTGTATAAAAGGGAAAACACTGTGATTCCACATAAATTAGATACCTAGAGTAGTCAAATTCATACAGACAGAAAGTACACTGGTTACCAGGGGCTGGGGAGAGAGAAGAAAGGGGAGTTACTGTATAGTGGGGACAGAATTTCAGTTAGGGAAGATGAAATACTCAGAGATGGACGGTAGCGATGGTTGTATAGAAATGTGAATGTACTTAATTCTACTGAAACTCTACACTTAAGAAGATTGAAATGGTAAATTTTATGGTATGTATATGTTACCACAACTCAAAAGCTGAGTTGTACACTTTAAGTGAATAAATTGTATGGTATGTAAATTATATCTCAACAAAGCTGTTAAAAATAAATAAGGTGTGTGCATAAAAGAAAGAATAGTAAGCCTGCCACCACAATGGTTAAACTCCCAATCTGTAATCATAAAAGTTGAGTATCTCTGTTAGCCTCTAAGACTCTGGTTAGCCTCTAAGATGGCCAGATGTGCCAAGGTCAGGGTGCTAAAGCCTTGACACTCACTACTGCCACAACCCCTGCCTGAATGATTTCATCCACTTCTGTGGCTTCGGCATCCATGTGCTCATGATTCTCAAATGTAAATCTTCATATAGAAACTGATCTCTGCTGCTGAACTGCTGTCCCATTATTTCTCAGTGCTCAATGGGCAGATGTTCCCAGGTTCCTGAAAATTTCTCAAGACATCATATGCTCGGAAAGCCACAAAATGGAGAGGTAAGAACAGGGGCCTAAAGTCAGAGAAACCTGGGACCTACCACTTACTAGCTGGGCAGTCTTAGAGATGTAATTGAGCCTTTTTGATTCTCTAATTCCTTACTTTTAAAAGGAGAATTCTTCCAAATACCTCACAGGATTATTCAGAGGAATAAATCAGATAAATGCATATAAAGTACTCAGAGGTTGAAAAACCAAGCATATAGAAATTACTAAACACATGTTCACTGCCTCCCCCTTTGAACTTGCTCTACTTCTTTATTCTCAGATTCAGTTAAAACTGTCACCATGTTCCAAATCTATAAACCTTGTTATTACTGATACTTATCTGCCTTCTGCATTATTCTAGAAATTCTATCCATCTACCTCAGAAATGCCTTCTTACTGGAATTTCTACCCTCATTTATTTTTGACATTTCTTTAGTTTAGGATTCCATTATGTCTTACTTAAACTCTGACACAATTTAATTAGATCCCTTCATCATCAGTCCATCCTCCATGCTAACATGAAATCATCCTCCAAAAAAATGAAACTTACCTCCTACTTTAAAATCTCTGTTACCTTTGAAATCCAAAAGCCTTAGCTTGGCATTCAGCATAGAACTCTTCCAACACTAATTCACTTGCTTTGTAGTCACATCTACTCCCATTCCCACCCTCTATGTTTTTCACTTTGTGAACTTCTCACCATTTCCTAGATATACTCCTGACATTCACATTGTTCCCTGTGTGGAATATCCCTAATTCCTTTCCTTAACTTGGGAGACTTTTATTAATTCAAACCTATTTCAAATGACATGTTGTCAGAGATTGTATTATATTATCTTTTACATATCTGCCTCCTCACCATGTTGTAAACTACTAGAACATGGATGATGGGCTACATTCATTCTGTATCACCCTTGGTTGCTGGTGATGAAGGAAAAAAAGGGGGCGTCAACACTGAAGATCCAGATCCACTTATATTAAGAAATTTTTGCTCTAATGTAAATGCCAGAGACAACTACTGTTTGGTATAAATCACACCATAAAGTTTCAGCCAGTGAAATAAATTATTAATGATAATATTTAAAACCAAAACCAAATCCTTTCTGTTTTGTTATTATTGTTGTTTGTTTGTTGCTTCTTATGACTTTACTAGAGGGTTGCCTGGGTGGCTCAGTTGGTTGAGCAACTGCCTGTGGCTCAGGTCATTATCCCAGGGTCCTGGAATCGAGTCCTATATTGGGCTCCTTGCTTGGCAAGGAGCCTGCTTCTCCCTCTGCCTCTGCCTGCCACTCTGCCTGCTTGTGCTCTCTCTGACAAATAAATAAAATCTTAAAAAAAAAAAAAAAAGACTTTACTAGAAAACCAAGCAACTGTTCATTTTTAAAGGCCTGAGGAGTAAAAAAATAACTTAGTTGCAACATATATCAAAAAATATTTCTTGGATGACAAGGGAAGTTTTAGAATGGTTACCTGAGAATTCTACTGGTTTTTAGCCTAGGTCCTAACAATAAAATCTCTGATTTTGGAAATGGAGATTAATAGCAAATTCTAACACTGAGAGACAGGTACAAGTTTATGGCATCATGTGAACCACCAGATTACTTACCTATGAAGAAATAAATTCTATCCTAGGTTAGAGGTTGCTCAGCACTCAAGATTATTAGGCATAGTCTAGAAAAACTACTCTATGGCTACTGTCACCATTAACTACCATAGATCACACTCGACTGAATACTTTGCACCTAGTATCTCAGCAAAGAATGTCCTCTGTTTATCTCAGGGTTTGGTAATGAAAGGCTCAACAACTCAAATTTCCAGAAATTTAGCATGAAAAGAGATACTGGCAGCCAGAACATGGGATAACAGCTAGATAATCTTTTCTAGGAAATGGACTAGTATATTTCAGATAAATAAATAAAATGGCTAAGAAATTTTATTACTTAGGACACCGGGCTCTTTCTTACACATTTATTTCTCAACTTAATGCCTTGGTGTATATAAGTTAAATAACTTTGTTTTAGCTAAAAAAACGTCAAGCTAGCCAGTTTTTCGTTAAGGAAAGTCTTCGCACATAAAGCACATATTTTTTTCATTTTATTTGTCAGATTGCTCAGAAATTGCAAAACCACATGGAAAGAGTGAAATCTGATCATTTAAGCATGAGACAAAAAGAACAAGAAAATTTTACACTCAATGAATAGCTTCATTGGAACCTATGGCACAAATTCAATGAGGGAAGTAAACTAAAAATAAAAGTAAGGTTTTTTAAATCAATTATACCTAATAATTAGCTTAATTTTTATGTCAGTTGGATTTACTTAAGTATGAGGCAAAAATAATTACTCATTTTGTTAACATTGGAAGGTAATTTTACTTAGTACATATTAATAAACTAAAAATCCAGGTGAAAATAATTTTAAAAACATAAAGTACCGAAATGAAACAAGCTGAAAAAATTATCAATAACAGTGACTGCAAAAATTAAAATCATTTCAAAGTAAAATTGTTAAATAATAAAAGCACCATGAATGAATTCACTAGAGATAATTTCTTTTTTTTTTTTTCCTAGTAGGCTCCAAGCTCAGCACAGAGCCTAACATGGGGCCTGAACTCACTACCCTGTGATCAATACCTGAGCTGAGATCAAGAGCCACATGTTCAACTGACTAAACTATCCAGGGACCCCCACTGGAGAAAATTTCTAAAGCATTATTTATATTCTAAAATTTAGAAGAAGATTACATTTTATTCAATTAGCTAAAAAAGCAATACACAGTTTTGACCTCAAAATCACTTGATAAGGGGCACCTGGGTGGCTCAGGTCATGATCTCAGGGTCCCGGGATAGAGCCCCACATAGTGGTCCCTGCTCAGCAGGGAACCTGCTTCTCCCTCACCCTTTGCCTGCTGCTCCCCCTACTTGTGCTTATTCTCTCTCTGTCAAATAAATAAAGAAAATCTTTAAAAAAGAAATCACTTGATAATAGGATCCAAAAAACATTACTGTGTAATCTGAGGTAGGAACATAGGATTTACCAAAACAAAACTAAACAAAAAATGATCTTAACAAAAAGTGCTAGAATACCTCAGCAAATAACATCTTAAAATAATTGTCCACCATACATAGATTATCCCATATATTTCGATGCTAGTAAAATAACAGGAGAAAGAATTGTAAAATAATACATCTCAATAGATGCCAATTTAATACAACTCAGTATTCAACTTTGAATGATACCCTAAAATATCAAATATAAAACTTCTTAATGTGAGAAGTATATTTAAATCTAGAGTCAAAATCCTATTTTTTATAATACTGGTTATTGTATCTAAAGATTTAAATAATAATAGGTGTTACCAGTGGTATGTTACTAAAAATTTAACAGCTACCACTTCTGAAACACTACCACCCACAACCATCACCACCTTTTGATTTCCAACATTTCTGAGTTATTAATAGCCCCACCATGGTTAATTTGAAGGTATCAATCCAATGCCACTACATGGTAATTGAGACTAGATACACATTAATAGATTGGCTTCTGCAAGCTAGCGCCAATACATCACTGGGCATTAACTTCCAATGAGCTCTTACAACTTGACAAGCACTGGGCTATAGACTTTACATAGCCCATTTCATTTAATCCTCACAATAATCTACAAAGTATATAGTCCTTCATCTTCCAAATGAGGACATGGAGGCTCTGAGAGACA
The DNA here is from genome assembly GCA_002007465.1 of Ailurus styani. Taxonomy (NCBI): domain Eukaryota; kingdom Metazoa; phylum Chordata; class Mammalia; order Carnivora; family Ailuridae; genus Ailurus; species Ailurus styani. Next base: position 3,618,397 of record LNAC01000213.1, on the reverse strand, counting down.
AAGTAATTTTCCCAAGGTCACATAACTAATGAGTGGCAGAGCCAGAATTTAAAAATATTTTTAATCATTTTAATTATCATTCTTCATTCCCACCCATAGTTATTAATGGGCCTGATTTTTAAATGAACTAACTCATCTATCTGCCTACTTATTTGTAGTAGTACAGTAAATGTCAATTATTTTGGTTTTTTTAATTAATTAATTTATTTATTTATTTGACACAGAGAGAGAGATTACAAGTAGGCAGAGAGGCAGGCAGAGAGAGGAGGAAGCAGGCTCCCCGCTGAGCAGAGAGCCCGATGCGGGCCTCGATCCCAGGACGCTGAGATCATGACCTGAGCCAAAAGCAGAGGCTTTAACCCACTGAGCCACCCAGGCGCCCAATGTCAATTATTTTGATAAGAAAAATAAGATCATGACCTGAGCCAGTATTTTTTACTGATATTTATTGTAGTACTATAACTGATGACATACAGAGAGTTTGGAAACAGGTCTTCATGTCTCCAAAGACTGTTCTTTCCCCTAAAATGTTCTGCTTCTAAAATAAGGAATGCTGATTTTAAATATCAGATAAATAATCAGTAATAAATTGGAGCTCAGTACAAAAATCAACATACTTTATTATCTCTTTAAAATTAACTATAAAGTATGCAATAAAATCAGAGCTCAATCACAAGTATAAAATATGTGATGGTTTATTTTTTCTTTTATTAAAAACATTTTCGGGCACCTGGGTGGCTCAGTCGTTAAGCATCTGCTCAGGTCATGATCCCAGGGTCCTGGCATCAAGCCCCATGTCAGGCTCCCTGCTCAGTGGGAAACCTGATTCTCCTTCTCCCTCTCGCACTCCTCCTGCTTGTGTTCCCTCTCTCGCTGTGTCTGTCAAAAAATAAATAAAATCTTTTAAAAAAATCAAACTTTTTTTTTTTTCAAAATCCTGATGGAAAATTTAAAGAAGTCATGAACAAATGGAAGTGTACATACACACGCACAGCTCTTGGGTGGGAAGTCTATATGTTGTTAAAAAAAAAAAAAAAGGTTCTTCCACTAACTAACCAGTTAGTTAATAAGAAGCTAAAATAAAGTACTCCCAGAATTTGAGAACACATTTAGTAAATATCACTTAGACAAAAGTGGTTATCTTAAGAAATGATTTTTAGGGGTGTCTGGCTGGCTCAGTTGGTAGAGTATGCAACTCTTGATCTTGCGGTTGTTAGTTCAAGTCCCACATTGAGTACACAGATAACTTAAAAATAAAATCGTAAAAAAAGAAAGAAAGAAAGGAAGGAAGGAAGGAAGGAAGGAAGGAAGGAAGAAAAAAAGAAAGAAAGAAAGGAAAGAAAGAAAGAAAGAAAGAAAGAAAGAAAGAAAGAAAGAAAGAAAGAAAGAAAGAAAGAAAGAGAAAGAAAGAAAGGAAGGAAGGAAGCAAGGATGGATGGATGGATTGGGGCATCTGGTGGGTCAGTCCCTTCTGACTTGATTTTGACTTGAGTCATGATCTCTGGGTCAGGAGATCAAGCCCTACCTCGGGCTACATGCTCAACAGGGATTCTGCTTGAGATTTTTCTCTCTCCTTCCCTACCTGTTCTCTTGTGCTCTCTCTCTCAAATAAATAAATAAATCTTAAAAAAAAAAAGGAAAGAAATGATTTATAAATGTACAATTAAGACTGAAATATTTCTTAAGTCTACTCCAAGAAGATTCTAGGATGTATCCCCATGAACAGAAGGCTTTGTTTTTATTTTAAAGCTACTATTTTTTTTAAGATTTTATTTATTTATTTATTTGAGAGAGAAAGAGAGGATGAGTGGGGGGAGGGGCAGAGGAAGAGGGACAAACTGAGCAGGGGTTCAATCTCAGGACCCTGAGATCATGATCTGAGCCAGTCAGATGTTTAACTGACTGAGCCTCCTAAAGCTACTATTAATTGGGTTCCCACTATAAGTTGGGCAAAGCCCTTGACACATACTATCTCATTTAATCCTTGTTACAACTCCATAGCACCCATATTATAGCTCTATTTTCTTTTATTAAGCTTTTAAATTTTATTCCAGTATAGTTAACATGTAGTTTATATTAGTTTCAGCTATAAAATATAGTGATTCAACAATTCTATACATTACTCAGTGCTCATCATGGTAAGTATACTCTGTAATCCCCACCACCCATTTCACCCATTCCCACACCCCCACCCTCACCACCTCCCCTTTGGTAACCATCAGTTTGTTCTCCACAGTTCAGAGTCTGTTTCTTGGTTTGTGTCTCTCTCCCTTTTTTTCCCCTTTCCACATTTGTTTTGTTTCTTAAATTCTACATATGAGTGAAATCATACAGTATTTTGTCTTTCTTTGATTATTTTGCTTAACATTATGCTCTCTAGCTCCATCCATGTTGCTACACATGGCATGATTTCATTCTCTTTATGGCTGAGTAATATTCCATTGTGTATATATATACACCACATTTTTTTATCCATTCATCTATTGATGGACACTTAGGGACAGCTCTATTTTTTTTATTATTAAAAGAAAAACAGAATTAGGTAAGTTATGTCTACTTCGCAGCTAAAAAGAGGAAGAGTCAGAATTTAACCTCAGATCTAACTCCAAAATAAGGACTAAGTAGTATATTACATAACTATCATTAATGTGCTTGGTACCTGAAAACAAAATTAGAAATTTTACTTATTTAATTAAAATTAAAATCCTTAGTTTGTTACTAAGGATTGTGAATGGTTTTAATGGTCTTCCTTATATTTTTCTCTGAAAAAATTTATATCATGATTTTCTACTTTTATAATTGGAGACGTTTATTTGATTTTGCAGGGGGGAAAATGTTATTGCTTACAGAAATAGAAAAATCTGTGAAATAAGAGAAATTCCAGGAACAATTTTTAAACAGAGATACTCAGAATATCTTAAACATATGCTGAAGTCATGTAGAAAAGAATAATTTGGTACATATTAATATACAATATGCAAATATTAATACTGAACATACAAACAGCTAATATTAATAGCTAATTAACAGCAAATTGTTAATAGCTAATATCCCAGCTAGGTAGATTTACACTAAATTGCTGAAATGCAGTGATTCTTTTTTTTTAAGAGTTTATTTATTTATTTGACACAGAAAGAGAGATTACAAGTAGGCAGAGAGGCAGGCAGAGAGAGAGAGGAGGAAGCAGCCTCCCCGCTGAGCAGGGAGCCCGTTGAGGGGCTTGATCCCAGCACCCTGAGATCATGACCTGAGCTGAAGACAGAGGCTTTAACCCACTGAGCCACCCAGGCCCCACCCCCCCTTTTCTTTAAGATTTTATTTATTTGTCAGAAAGAGAGAGAACACGCACAAGCAGGGGGAGAGGCAGGCAGAGGGAGAAGCAGGGTTGCCACTGAGCAAGGAGCCTGATGCGGGACTCAATCCCACAACCCTGGGATCATGACCTGAGCCAAAGGCAGATGCTTAACCGACTGAGCCACCCAGACGTCCCTGAAATACAATGAATCTTATGAGAAATACCTAGAGAAGAACATATTTCTCTGTATTTTACAGACATCTCTTAATTTATAATGAAGAGTAAATAGAAGGTCCAATTATAGAGAACTATATAAGTTATTATACTGATAAATCCTCACTACTATTTATGAGATGCACATCTTATGAACTTACAGTACTTTTATTTTTTCTAATTTGATTGATTTCCTAGAATAAATGAGGAAGCTGCTAGTTACTTAATAAAACAACGAGCTATATTCCCAGCACGAAGAACACTGTCTTAGGACTCAGTTGTTGAATTAATGTAAAAGATCCTTTCCAATAGGATTTTTTATAAAAAATTTTTTAAAAAATTGAATGAGCATGTTAAAAGAAAATTATCTAGAAAGAAAAATAGTCTTCTAATTCCCAAGGTAGGGGTCTTGAAAAACATAAAACTGGGAAGACAATATTCTTATTACTATGATATTATAAATAATGTCGGTTTAACCAGACATAAACTATATTCAGGAAGAGAAAACTACATAGGGTATATTTAATTTCCTTTCCTACTTTCTTCTTTTTTAAGCTTTCATTCCTATCTCTACCTACTGACAATGAAATTATCCCAGTAACTTAGAGTTTATATTCCATGCATGTTTAAAATTACATAATTTTTTTCTAAAATTCACATAGCTAGTAAGTGGCAACTAGTAGGCCCTATAATATTTTGTTGATATGATATACTGTGATGGGTTTATGGTTATGCCTCTCTTACTGGGTGTTTCAATTTACTTCCACTATTGGAAACATGTTGACTCATTGTTTAGACACGAGCCCAAAACAGTTGGAATTTCTTTTAGCAATAAAAAGTGCAAGTTATATTTTTTATACTGTGTCATTTGGCCTACATATTATCTGACCTACATCAGATAAATTAATATATATTGCACAACTGAAGGGCTGAACGTGGAACAGTAGTGAAGCCTTTGAGCTTCTCCCTCTTAAATTGGTTAGGGACCCTGAGCATGATATATTTCACTGCTTTAAGCATGAGGGTAATTAAGGTCAGCTATGAAACAAGAAATCTGTTTATGCTCAGAACATACACATGCTCATAACAAGTTTGAGGACACAGAATTTAAGAGTAGAACATTGCAATTTACTTGCATTTATTAACTATAACACTCAACAATCAAGTATTCTCTTTCTTCTTCTGGTTTTTGTTTTTTTTTTTTAAACTCTATCAATATAAGTCCATTTTCCTAACAGAAACAAGATCTAATATATATTGAACAAATGCTACATGTCAAACACTGTTTTACAGGCTTTAAATACATACTTCATTACTTAATGCCTCTTGCATCCACAGTTCATATTGAGGAAGAAAAGTAACAAACACTAGTGGGCTTCAAATTAAGAAATATATTGATTTTCTTAACATAGTCTTAAAGACATCTATAATTTAATATTACACACCTTGCTACAATACTATAATAGCAACTCTGATGAGAACACTTTTTATTCACATGGCATCTGTGAACAGATATTATGTAAACTATAACGTACATAGCATTTTCAAATTTTGTTTATCATTTGTGAAGAAAAAAATACTATTCCAGAGTATGAAGAGAGATTCAGAGATGAAACTTCACAGATGATAACTGGCATAAATGGAAGTAGAATTCAGGTCTCCTGGGCCAACTCTATTCCCTTTCTTGTGGGGAATTAGAAATGCAGGAAGATTCACACCTGCAGGTCAGAAAAGCATGGATATAGACTCTCTGCTGGGCACGAGCTTACTGCCCACAGGGAGAAAAGGAGATCTCCAGACAAGAACAAGCTCCAATCTTTGTATTAAATAGCACATTTCAGTTTTAAGAGCTTGAATCTCCACTGGGTGAAGCACTTAGGGGATACCACAGTATTTGTTTAATAAAAATTGTTGATCTAAATGGAAAGAATACTATGTACTGTTCTTTAATTATTAGACTTGAAATCCCTTCTATTAGCACCTTAAACTGTTTATGCTCCCACATGTATAATTATTCTGTGATTATAAGTGAAAAAGAATTTTAGGAAATATATTAGGATTATAATAAGTACAGAATATTTTTTATCTCCTTAAGTAAACCATAAATGGTTAAAAAGTAGGGACACAGTCTTTGAGCACATCACACATACTAGGCAGTCAATAGCCTGGCAAATTTACTAGAAATTAAAAGTTAACTACAAAAGCCCAAAATCTTTATGAACAAAAATATATTAAAAAAAAAAAACCAAACCCCCAAAACCCTATAGCTTTCTTTTATCAAATGCACACATATTAACTACTGAGAGGCACTGATCCTAAGAATTTATGTCAAACTCTTAACTTCCTTTGATACTCCTTGATATCATCCTGTCATCACCTGACAAGGAAGAACACATACTGGCATCCAAGGAAATCCAACAACCTAGTCTTCCAAAAATTTCAACAGAATGTTAATACAGGCACATCAGTAAGATTTTACTCTTGGTAATAATTTATAAGCTAAGGATAAGAAGAAAAAAAGACAAACTTAATAGTACCTTTAAAACTCACTGAGCAAAAGAAAATCCAGGGGGGACAAGGTTCAGGAGGAATATTGAATTACTGGCACAAATGTATTTGGAAAACTCTTAATTTTTCACTGATATGTCACCCTTTTACATTTTTCATCTTCAGTTTAAAAGAAACTAAACTGTACTCCAACAACAAAATTCTTCAACAATTCCCATAATTTTCTAATGAGTTTAAACTTTCATGATGTGGTCAACCTTACAGTAAAGATAAGCTAAAGTATTCTAATAGCAAGAGTTTGTCCAAAAATGACCTCAACTGGATGGAGATATTATCAGAGTTTCAGTGCTGAGGTTTCCAAAAACAACAAACAAACAAACATAGGTCTTAACACATAAGTGAAATAGTTGAGCAGATGAGGTCAATCATTTCCAAGTCAATCACATAAAACTTTAAGAGCTTTTTTGGGGGGATTTAACAATGCTATAATCAATATAAAAATTTTAAAATTTAAACTAGTCCTAAATGAGGTTTTAAAAAAACTGATGATTCTTTTGTCTGAAATGAATCAAACATAAGCTTCTATATTGTCATCTGAACAAATTCAAGATTTGCATCTCTTGCTTTCATATTCAAATTGTGTATTTTTATGACAGAAGCAAATCAAATTCCAACCAATTAAAAGCTATCAATACAATTCGGCTGTAAATACTTTTCTCTCTAATAATATTTGTTAATTTTTGAAAAGATAATAATAGAAATTCTATTTAATTCCCAACTTTCTCACGAGGAAAGATTTCATTATTTCTCCTATAAATCTCATTTAACTTACAAAAGTGTATCAAATAAGGGTTAAAAAACAAAGCAAAACAAAACAAAACCCTTTTACACAGGCTCCAAAGTAGAATTCAAGAGTTTAACATACGAAAAAAATTCCTTAATTTAACCAAATCTATTCTTTACTATTATTTACTATCACTCATTGAAAGTCATGTTTATCACTTGCTAAAAATTATGCAAATTAAATAAATTTGTTTTAGAATGAGCAAACAGAATGGTTTATCTTGTTATAAAGCACAATTAAAATTCCGACAGTAGTTAAAATTGAGCCATCCCTTCTTCCTCCCCTTATTCATCACAATATACCTTCTCTTACTGGCTCATTGGTTGATTCTCCTTTTAGACTCAGCATCCTGGAAAAGCCATTGGAAAGAGTAGAGAAAATGCCACGGATGAAATATCCCTGTTGCTCAGACTCCTCTGACCTCCCTGAAGTCGGCCACGGTCTAACAAATCTGATATTGCAGCGGGGTTCTGGCTCTGAAATAGATCTGGTGAATGGAACCCGAAGTGACCGGGTGTTGATCAGGTTCGGCTTCTCTGTTGATGTTCCAAGGGCCTCATTAGCAGAGGAAGAAGCATTATTGCCAGCCATCTTTGGCAGGACCTTTTGTTGCGGTCCATCCAAGTCTTTTTTATTAGTCTCCAACCTCTCCCTTTTGCCCCCTTTCCACCTATAGCTGGGATGTGTTTGCCACCGATAAGCACCCAGTGGCTTTCCTAGATTGGAAACAGCGTGTTCATTTCTCTTCCTCTTGCTTTTCACTGGACCACGCCAAGGATAGCTCTTTAAGCTTGTTCCTATCTCTGAATTTGCATCAGCAGGTTCTGATAAAGATCTTCGATAGTTTGGAGGACAAGGTGATGTTTGTCTCTTAAAGATGCTCATCTTCCACGACTCCATTTTTTAACAACTTCTCTAAAACTTCAAGTTTCCTCTACTCTGCAGTCTTTGCAGTCGAACCACACTTGTCCGTGCAGTCCAAAATATTCAACTGCTTAAGCAGCTTTCTTTGTGTGGCTTTGAACCACAGCAGATGTTGCTGCTTAAGAGCTGGTGTCATGTTATTACCCCATTTTCCCAGATCTCCGAAATTTCAGCAGCACCCAAAAATCTCTTGTCTGAAGCAAATAATCTTCAGAGTGCAGCAAAAGTAAAGATTTCCAGAAGCTCATCTCGCTTCCTGCTGTAGGTTATATCTCTGTAATAAGTTTTCAGGAAATGATTTTAAAGAAAATAAGAAGTGAAATAAAAGCAACAAAAAACCCACAAACACCTCTATGGACCAATAGCAGTTAAGTGTTCGCCATGCAAATGATAGTGGGTTAAAAACAGATTGTGAAAGTACTCAAGCTGACATCCACACTTGACGGAAGAAAGAAAACTTGCCTAAAAGTCTGCCCTTTAAGTGACAACTCTTCAGGATAGTTTCTGAAGTCTATATTTCAGAAATTTAATTTCAAGAAAAGCACTGCTACTTATACCACAACTTCTCTCAAAATTAATACTGTTTTTCAACCAATAGGTAAAGTCATATACTATTTTGTTCAAGTAGGCATTACAAGGAGGAATAAAAATGAGCAAAAGAATGCAAAATTTATTTATTTAAAAAAAATTTTTAAGACTTTTTATTTATTTATTTGACAGAGAGGGAACACAAGCAGAGGGAGTGGGAGAAGGAGAAACAGGCTTCCCGCCAAGCAGGGAGCCCAATGCAGGGGTTGATCCCAGGACCCTGGGATCCTGATCTGAGCCAAAGGCAGATACTTAATGACTGAGCCACCCAGGCCCCCCAGAATGCCAAAATTTAAAGCCATTTTAAAAATAACATATACTAAGGAGAATTTTAAAAGCCAAATGGACAGAAAATAGAACAGGGGCAGAGGATATTTGCTATGATCTACAGCAAAGGAAAAGCAAAGTCGTGAAGCAGTATCTTGTGGGAACTGGAACACAGGAACATACATATTTAGAAGATTTCTAGAAGGGGAAAGTTTGCTTTGTAAATCTAGTTCAGATAAATTGTATGGAAACATATTCCCTATCTGTTTAAACAAAGAAATTCCTTTACTCTTCTTTGTGCTGCTCACAACTTTAAAAAAAGAGCTGACTATTCAGAATTTTGTGAAAGCAAGTACCTTATAGTGAACCAAGATCACGAATGCCAAGTTTTTGGCTGGTTAATTTTTTTTCAACTGTCTGCTCATAAACTCCTGAAAACAGGGGTTTCAAATGGAAAGCCTGACAGACTTTAGGCCACCAATAAGAGAGAAATAATATGGTAATCAAATCACTTTGCAAGTTGCAGAAAAAATAATTTAACCTGGAAAACTAAAAAACCTATTCGTGTAGTTGCAGAACATGTACAATGAAAACCCGTCCTCAAACTAAATCTTGTTACTATAGAAATAGGAATTTTAGTACCTTATCTATTCTTTCAAACATATTAAAATGTTCTAATTATTTCCATTATCATACAGCAGTAATCCCATTTTTTTTGTTTATATAGGCTCAAAATTTATATGTCTATATTAAAGAAATATTGAAGTACTTGGCTTTCCCAAAAGCATAACACAAAGTAGAGTGTCTTACAATCATAAAATTTTCTCTTGTTTAAAAAAAAAAAGCAAAACAAATAAAACCCAGAAATCTGACTTTGCATAGAGGAAAACAATAAACATTAAGCTCTAATCTCTATTAATGGCACGTCACACTCTATAAAAATTAATCTGTGATGAAAATAAACCTAAATGTAAAACTGTAAAGCTTAAAAAATAAACCAAAGGAGAATATATTTGTAAACTGAGGGTAGACAAAGATTTCTTAGAACACAAGAAAGCAATTACTGTGATAGTAAAACATGAATATATATAAATGCACAAAAATCAAAAGCTTCTGCTCAGTACAAGATATATTAAGAAACCAATAAGCAATTCATAAAATGAGAGAAAATATTCACAATACAAACACCTCACAATTTGTACCACAACATATAAAGAACTACAACTAATCAGTAAAAAAATAAAGCTAATATTTAAAAATAGTCAAAAAGAGTTGGACAAAACCTTCACAAAGAAAGCTATATGAATGGTCAATAAGCATACAAAAAAGTATTCAACCTAATTAGTAATTAGAGAAATACAAATTAAAGCTATAATGAGATATCACTCAATCCAACAGCAGGGCTAATATTTAAAGGGCTAACAACACAGGTGTTGGTGAGGATGTGGAGCAACCAGAAAACTCATAACTTGTAAGAGGAACATAAGATGGTTCAATTAGTATGAGAAATTTGACATCTTCTTTATAAAGATAAACCTGCATCTAACCTGTGACCCTGCAGTTCCATTTACTCAAGAGAAATGAAAATATACATACTTGTACTTCAAGGTTCACAGCAGCTTTATTTAGAACAGCCACAAACTGTAAACAACCCAAATGCCCATCACAGAGAATGGATAAACAAACTGTGGTATTTCCATACAGTGATGTAGTACTCAGCCAGAAAAAGAATGAACTATTAACAACAACAACAAAACAATCTGGATGAATATCCCAGATATTATGACACCAAAAGAAACTGGACACAGAACAGTAAATACTGTATGATTCCATATCTACAGAGTTCTAAAACAGGATAAACTAATCTATAATGGGAAAAAAGTAAAAAAAAAAAAAAAGCAGTTGTCAGTGGTGGAGGACGCTATTAATAGGAAAGGGGCACCAGGAAGCTTTCTGGGGTGATGAAAACTTTCTACGTCTTGACAGAGATAGGAACATGGGTTTATGTAATTATAAAAGCCCATCCAAGGAGTCACTTCAGATTTATGCATTTTGGGGCACCTTGATGGTTGGTTCAGTTGTTTAAGAATCTGATTCTTGATTTTGGCTCAGGTCATGATCTCAGGGTTGTGAGACAGAGCCCACATTCGGATCCAAGTGGAGTGCACTTGAGGTTATCTCCCTCCCTCTGCCTCTGCCCTTCCTCCAGCTTATGCATATGCACGCTCTGTCTCTGCCAAAATAAATTATTTTTTAAAAAGATTTATGCATTTTTCCAAAATTAAATTTTACCTTAAATTGTAAGCAATACTGAACTTTTAGTTAGTAGTCTTGCTATCCAGTGTTACAGATATTGATTCCGAAACAACTTTCTGTGTATTTAAGGCTTGAGGAAAGGAGTAAACACATTGAAGAGAATAAATGGATGGATGGATGAATGAATGAATACATACACACATATATACTAATACTAGAACTAATGCTATATGTGCCTCCTGGTACATTGAACTGTGAAGGATACATACTTGTGTATTATTCTGCAAAAATACACAACCTAAATTTAATCTAATCACAAGAAATATCAGATAACCTCAAATTAAAGATCTATAGAATAGCTGTCCTTGCTTCAAAAATGTCAAGGTGAAGAAAATCAAAGAAAAGCTATGAAACTGTTATAATTCAAAGGGGACTAAAAAGAGGCAATTAGAAGCAATGCATGATTTGGGGTTAGATCCTGAACTGGGGAAAAAAAATAGCTATAAAGGACATTATTGGGACAATTGACAAAACCAGAATATGGATTATAGATTAGATAGCAGAATCATATCAACATTAAATTTCTTGATTTCAATAGCTTTCCTAAGATTGCAAAAGAGAATGTTCTTATTCCTAGGAAATTCATACAGAAGCATTTAGGGACATAGGGGGTTGATGTTTCTAACTAATTCTCAAATGATTAAAAAAAAAACTATGCATAGGAAAGTAGGTAAAATAAGATAAAGTAAATGGGGCAAAATGTACACAATTTTTGAATATAGGTAAAGGGTATATGGGAGTTTCTTGTACTCTAGCAAATTTTCTATAGGTTTGAAATTACATCAAAATAAAATATTAGGGACACCTGGGTGGCTCAGTCAGTTGAGCATCTGCCTTAGCGCGTGGTTGGCTCAGTTGTTAAGCATCTGCCTTCGGCTCAGGTCACGATCCCAGGGTCCTAGGATCGAGTCCCACATCAGGCTCCCTGCTTAGTGGGAAGTTGGCTTCTCCCTTTCCCTCTGCCTGCTACTCTACCTGCTTGTGCCTGCTTTCTCTCACTCTCTTGCTCTCTGTCAAATAAATAAATATTTTTAAAAAAATAATAAAAATAATAAAATATTAAACAAGTAAAATTTTTAATTCTGCAGCTATTCCGTTTGGGCCTATAATAGAGAGAGAGATCATTTCAGAGTATCTTTTGACTAATATAAAGAAATATCTAAAAAAAAATTTAAAAAAGAAATATCTAGTCCACAGGTTTTATGAGAGAGAAGTTAATCAAGATCATCCCCTATTAAAATACCTCAATGGAAAATTAATTAAGACTATAATTTTAAGGGGTACCTGTGTGGCTCAGTTTCTAAGTGTCTGGCTTCAGCTCAGGTCATGATCCTAGGGTCCTGCACAGCATTTCGGGCTCCCTGCTCAGCTGGGAGTCTGCTTCTCCCTCTCCCTCTGACCCTCCCCACCCTGATCAGTGTGCTCTTTCTCCCTCTCCCCCTCCCCCCACTCCTCTCTCACACGAGCATAATTTAAAAAAAAAAAAAGATTGGGCGCCTGGGTGGCTCAGTGGGTTAAAGCCTCTGCCTTCGGC
>LNAC01000213.1:3527687-3605728 GCA_002007465.1 Ailurus styani | reverse complement strand
CGTAAAAAAAAATAAATACAAAAAAAAAAAAAAAAGATTGTAATTTTGAGAAAAGTTGCAAAGTAGGGGGACTTAAGTCCTGTAATCAAAATTGTGAAATTCAGAGACTCAATGTTTAAATGAAAAAATTCTTGTATACACTAAATAGGTAAGGTAAAAATAATTATCATAGTTCCTTTCTTTTTTTAAAAAAAAGATTTTATTTATTTATTTGACACAGAGAGAGAGAGAGACAGCAAGAGAGAGGAAACATAAGCAGGGAGTGTGGGAGAGAAGCTGGCTTCCACTGAGCAGGGAGCCCAATGCAGGACTTGATCCCAGGACCCTGGGACCATGACCTGAGCCGAAGGCAGACACTTAACAACTGAGCCAACCACACGCTTATTATCATAGTCTCTAAATTCATCAACTCAATTCTTTTGAGGAAGTACCACAAATCTTCTTACCATAAACTTCCTTATTTAAGGAAGATGGAACTGGAAATACTAAGTAACAGAGAAAAAGATTCAAGAGAAATCAGAAAGCAAAAGAGCTGCAGATGAGGAAGTGACAGTCTGTAAGAATAGCTACTCGTCTCTCATAGCTGCTAAAGTTTGAGACAAGTGCTTCAATTATCTCATCATTATGAAAGCCTAAGATTATTTGTTAGTTATTTCCCCAAGTTTTATCTTTTATCTGAATTTAAGGCAATAATTTACCACTCTACACTTTCTGAATTTCTCAAAAAATATACAATGTATTCATGAGTTTTTAAGAAAATATTCACAGGATTTATGGTATCACGAAATTAGAAACAATGACAGTAGTACCACTGAATTACCACATTCACTATAATCCTACTGTAAAAACTGGCTGCGGACTAAAGTGTCAGTACAAGGACATTTCTACCTGGGGTGCCTGGGTGGCTCAGTGGGTTAAAGCCTCTGCCTTCGGCTCAGGTCATGATCTCAGGGTTCTGGGACTGAGCCCCGAGTCAGGCTCTCTGCTCAGCGGAGAGCCTGCTTCCCTCTCTCTCTGCCTGCCTCTCGGCCTACTTGTGATCTCTCTCTCTGTCAAATAAATAAATAAAATCTTTAAAAAAAAAAAAAGAATATTTCTACCTCAAGTTTCAATCAACTACTTTAAAATTTTCATAATAATAATAGATAATATTTAAAGCACAGCTTTAGGAACCATTCTGGCTGCTAAGTCAAAAAAAAATGTGAGTTCTCTAAATAAAATGCAAGTTCTTACATCTGCATAGAGTAATATTTCAAATTGTAACTGGGCACCTACCACATATCAGGCACTGTATTAGGATTATAGGAACAAAAAGAGAACTGGGTGCTATATGCAGCTGATAAACATTGAACACTACATCTTTTTTTTAAAAAGATTTATTTATTTATTTTATTTGACAGAGAGAGAGACAGTGAGAGAAGGAACACAAGGGGGTGAGTGGGAGACGGAGAACAGGCTTCCCGCGGAGCAGACACCCTGATGCTCGATCCCAGGACTCTGGGATCATTACCTGACCTAAATGCAGACGCTTAACAACTGAGTCACCCAGGCACCCCTAAACACTACATATGAAACTAATGATGTACTATATGTCGGCTAACTGAATTTAAATTAAAAAATTTAAAGTAAATTAAAAAAAAAAACAAAACAGGGCAGACACTGTCCCTATCATCTTGGAACTGCCTGTTGATGAGGAAAAGCTTACATTAGGAAGGGAAAAGTATACAAGGTGTTAGAGAGAGGATTTTTACCAAGTCTAAGGTTTAAAGATAGAAGGAACTTCTAAGATTCTCTTGAATTTGAGATCCTATTATTATAGTCAATCCTACTAACATGTGACATGCATTCCGAAAAATCACCACACTACACAAAATTGCACAATAAAACTACAAGGCTTATGGGGAAGATGGAGTTGGGAAGCCACACTCAGGAACCACAACAATGACACAAAAGGACAGGAAGCTAACACAAACTGTAGACCATTTTATACATATTATGTGGTTAATAAACACCTATGCGCTAAAATAAATGTGGCAGGTTTGAAAAAAAATTTTAAGTTTGTCTGTGGAAGTAGGCTCAGAAGGGTTGTGGATTCTCGAATCTCTTTGGGGAAGTAGCAGAAGGAGGATTATCCGAAATCCAAAAGAGAGTCGCAGTACCCTGGGTGGATGGACGTGGCTCATGACACAGTGGAGAACTGGGGTAGCTGCTAGCTGGTTAACATGTATGCTTTCTGAGTATCTCCTATGCCATACAGTTTAAAGGGATACAGTTTTCTGCGTTCAACTAGTGTTTCTCAGACGAAAGGCATAAACAAACACAAAAATCACACAATGTTCAAATTGTTCCTTAATATCAGCACCTGGTACACGTTCTGGTTTTGAAAACAAGCATAACAAAACCGACTGTATTTCGTCTCTCCTTCCATATGCAACTGACCACTGAACCATCACACTGGTCCACTTATACATAGGGGTTTTTTTAAATACAGTATAGTACTATAAATGTATTTTCTCTTCCTTGTGATTTTAATAACATTTTCTTTTCTCTAGCTTATGTTTTATTATAATACAGTATATAACATACACAAAATACGTCATCGGTAAGGCTTCTGGGCAACAGTAGGCTATTAGTAGTTAAGTGTAGGGGGAATCAAAAATTTTATGTGGATTTTTGACTACACAGGAATCAGTACCCCTAACCCCTGCATTGGTTAAGGGTCAACTGTAAAAAGGAGGTAAAAATCTAAAGGAGACGTTACTGCTGGAAAGCAGAATAGCAGCAGAGGATAAATGGCTCTTTTTTTTTAAACTGAAGTATAATTAACACACAGTGTTATATTAGTTTTAGGTGTGCAATATCTCAACAATTCTATACATTACTCAGTGCTCATCACAGTAAGTGTACTCCTAATCTCCTTTATCTATTTCATGAACACCCCGCCCCGCCCTCTCCACAACTGTTCTCTGTATTTGAGTTTGGTTTTTGTCTTTTTTTGTTGTTGTTCATTCATTTCTCAAATTCCATGTATAAGTGCAATTGTAAGGTATTTATCTTTTTCCGACTTTTTTTTAACTTGGCATAATACCCTCTAGGTCCATCCATGTTGTTGCAAATGGCAATTTCTCATTCTTTCTTATGACTGAGTAATATTTCTTTATACACACACACACATTTCTTTATCCATTCATCTATCAGTGGACACTTGGGTTGCTTCCAAATCTTGGTTATCGCAAATAATGCAATAATAAACATAGAAGTGCATATATCTTTTCAAATTAGTACTTTCATTTTATCTAGATATTCAGTAGTGAATTACTGGATCATATTGTATTTGTTTTTAATTTTTTTGAGGAACCTCCATACTGTTTTCCACACTGGCTGCCCCAATTGGCATTCCTACTAACAGTGCACAAGGGTTTCTTTTTCTCTACATCCTCGCCAACACTCATTATTTCTTATGTTTTTGAGTTTAACCATTCTGACAGGTGTAAAGTGATATCTCATTGTGGTTTTGATTTGCATTTCCCTGATGACTGGTGGTGTTGAGCATCTTTTCATGTGTCTTTTGGTCAGCTGCACTTCTTCTCTGGAAAAATGTCTATTCAGGTCCTATGCCCATTTTTAATAGGTTTATTTGTGGGTTAAAAAAAGGATTATTTGTGGGTTTGGGGGTTGAGCTATATAAGTTCTTTATGCATTTTGGATATTAACCCCTTATTGGATATATATCATTTCCAAATATCTTCTCCCATTTGGTAGGTTGCCTTGTTATTTTGTTAATGGTTTCTTTGCTGCACAAAAGCTTTTAATTTTGGAGTAGTCTCAATAGTTTACTTTTGCTTTTGTTTCCCTTGCCTGAGAAGACATCGCTAGAAAGATGTTGCTAAGGCCCATGTCCAAGAGATTAGTGCCTGTGTTTTTCTTCTAGGAGTTTTATGGCTTCATCCATCACATTTTGGTCTTTAATCCATTTTGAGCTTATTTTTGTGTTTGATGTAAGAAAGTGGTCCAATTTCATTCTTTTGCACGTTGCTGTCCAGTTTTCCCAGCACCACTTGTTGAAGAGACTGTCTTTTCCCCTCATATATTCTTGTCTCCTTTGTTGCTATTTCCTCTTAGTCATTTTTTTAACAATAAAGTCTATTGAGATTTTCATTTTTATATTAATTTCTGTAATATGTGTGTAATTTTACAATAAGCATGTGTATTTTGTTCCTTTTGAAAGCAGAAAATTTATTTACATATATACTATATACGTGTGTGTGTGTGTGTGTGTGTGTGTAAAATACAAAATATATAGGGGCGCCTGGGTGGCTAAGTAGTTAAGTGTCTGCCTTCGGCTCAGGTCATGATCCCTGGGTCCTGGGATCAAGCCCCACATTGGACTCCCTCCTCTGTGGGAAACCTGCTTCTCCCTCTCCCACTCCCCCTGCTTGTGTTCCCTCTCTCGCTGTCTCTCTCTCTGTCAAATAAATAAATAAAATTTTTAAAAAACAGTACTTTAAAAAAATACAAATATATATATACAGAAAATCTACAAACAGCAAAAATAAAAGCCTTAAAATTAACCCAAAGAATCTGAATTAGAGAACAGGGAACTAGAGAAGTCATCAGAGAGCAACTTAACCAACTCTTTCACATAATCAGACAAGGCCAGATCGAAGAGATTTGTCCATAATTACTTAGTTAACAGCAAAACAAACAACAAACAAGCAAAACCATGTGTATCCCAATTCCCAGTTCAGAATTTTATAACCTCCTCAAATTAGCATTTTCCAAATTAACCTTCCCAAGAACACAGTTGAAAATTTTAGACTTAAAGAGCCTAAGTGTGACATTAAGTCCAGTTATTGTAGTGTTATTTAAATGCTAAAATTCTTTCTTTTTTAAAGTTTAAAATAGGCTATCATTTTCTCATTAAAATGTCCTTTCAGATTTACTTCAACTAAGGAAAGCAAGTAGAGGTGAAAAGACAAAACTTGAGCTCAGTGTACAATAGTTTGCCATCACTTCCTATCTTAAAACATACTTTTTCTACCCTGAAATTCTATTCAATATATCCCACATGCCCTTTTGTAATAGAAAACATGACATATGCTACAATTAACAGAGTTCTGGAGTTCTGTTACTAGAACAAGAAAATACATACCTTCTTAGATCGACTCATGAAAAGCTTTAAAAATAGGAGAGCCATTTCTATTAACTAGAAGAAGACATCTTTCAAAAATATAAAGTCTTTGTTTATACAAAGCTAACTAATTAATAACAAAACATCCCTTTCCCATGTCCTATCACTGGAGCACATCTGCTTCCCAACGAAATACATCCTGTGGCAAAAACTACCTCCCTTCTAAGCAGTAGAAGTCAAAGACACACCTGACACATACACAAGTGCTTCTTATTGAAGAGACAAAGATATGTCTAGAAAGGCCAAATGAAGAATTATTTTAAGAATTATTTTAATTATTTTAAGAATTATTTTAAACAGACAAATGTTGGAATCAATGATCTTTTAACATAAGGAAGCAATTTAAAATAAAAACAAAAACAATGATGATTGCTAATTGCCATTATTCAAGACTTAAAAAAAAAACAAAACAAACTCTGGTTTCCTTTAACCTCTCTGATCACATCTTCTCTATCTAGTCGAAATGCTGGGAGTTTTTCCAAAGCTGGGTCCTTAGCACCCACTCTCCAAATTCTCACCATGTGTGTCATCATTCCCAGTTACCATATCAACTTATGCGTCCAGTTCAGACCTTGTTTCCACTGAGCAATGTATTCATATATTCAATCTGACATTTCATGCTGATCTCAAATTCAAAAATGTTAAAACCTAACCCCTTTTCTTTAAAATCTGGTCTTTTCTTTAAAATCTGGTCTCATTCCAGTGCTCCTTTTCCTAATAAAGGGAACCACATCCATTCAATTATTCAAGCCCTGAACTTCAGTCATCCCCCCCTCTTACCATTCAATATATAGTCCATGAGTCTTGTTGATTTTCCTTCCTACGTATTATTCAATCTATCTACTTCTTGCCATTTCCCCTAAATTAACCTACAATTACTTACCTGGATTACAACAGTCTCCTAAATTCATCTACCTACTTCTACCATGGCCCTATGTAAACCATTATTCTTGCAATAGTCAGAAGAATCTTTTCAAAATACAAATTTATGGCATCCTGTTTAAAACCTTTCAATGGTTCCCACTACTCCTATAAAAAGCAACACAAAACAAGCCAAAATTCCTTAAAATACCCTGGTCCCCAGCTACCCCACCGCTTCAACTTCCCTCTTAAAGACAAACTTAAATCCTTTTAGTCCTTCATACTAGCCACTTTGCTTCCCACCACAGGATTCTTGCTCACATTGCTCCCTCTGTCTATGGCAGGATCTTCCTCCCCTCCTTGACTGCCTACTTATGCTTCTGATTACAGTTCAAGTGTTGCCTCCTGGAGGAGGCCTGTCCTGACCTCCCTAAGTCAAATCTCCCTATTACAGGCCTTCACAGCCTCAAGCATCTCTCTATTACAACTTCATTTGTATTTGGACATTTCCTTGTGAGATTATTACTCAATTTACCCACAAGGCTATAATCTCCATGCCTGTTTTTATTATCCATAGTGATCCCCACTGCTTCACAATCATGGGCACTCAATAAATATTTATTAAATTAATAAAATCTGAGAAAGATCTAGAATAAAAGTACCTAACTTCAGACTAATAGCACCTACTTAATATTATCTCTGATACCACAAAGATCACATCAAAATATATACTGTGGGGAGAGGGGGGCAGAGTAGGGAGAGAAAACAGTCATATAATACACTGCAGGCAGTTTTCCTTGAACCAAGTAGTTATGTGTTTCTTCAAAGGTATGCATAGTGAGAAGTATTAAAGGAGGAAAATAAGAATAATGGAAAATGGGAAGAGGACAAGAAAGGGGCATGAAACACTGTTCTAATTGTTAAGAATTTTTTCCCCAGAAATACAAATTTAGTTAATGCAGAAACTATTACCTTAAATCACACGTATATATGAGGCAATATAGGTTGTTAGTTACAAGGAAACAAAGAGTAGATCCCTCTCAGGCCACGTCAATCTAAGTAAAGAAGTGGTATATCAAATACCTGTGTTAACTGCTGAGAGAAAAGAAAGAAAAAATTTAAAGAAACAAAGAAAGGTTAAAGAATTTTCAAATAGTATTAAGTTTTATGAAGCATAATGCGATAAAATCATGTCCTCAGCTTTTCAGGACAGTACTGATTATTTAATTTTCATTCTTTTCAATACAAAGGACTCATAAAAATTATAAACAAAAGTAATTTATTTTACTGTTGTAAGACTTTCCAGCAAATAAACTTTTAATCAGAAAAGAAGACAGAAAAGAGGATTTGTTGTATTTATTGTGGTTTTTAACATTCACTTAATACATGACCCGTGTTTATCCTATGAACCATATTTAAAGGGCATTACAGAGCTGGCATGTAGAGTTAAAATGCAATGGCAGATTATAAGTCAATGTTTGTGAAGGAGAATCAATAAAGGTAATTACCACATGAATCTACACTGATTTATGTCACGGCAGAATAATCTGAAATTGTTGGGACAGATTCCCTCAAAAGTGATCCAGATTTAAATATATTTTTTCACTATTTCCTGTTTAGCTACAGAAATCTGATCCTACTAAGAGCCTTTACTCCTTTAAAAAGTAATTTCCCTGATTCTCAAGTTGTGACTCAGTCTGACCGTGTCTATTTGCCTTCTGCCAGGGATCAGCTTCTCTGTGGGAACTGGAAATGTACGCATACCCAAGAAGTGATGCAAGATCTGAACTTTCCCCAAGGGCAGTGCCAGCATCCTAGGACTTCAGACTTCTGTACTTCTTCCTCTCCTGAACCACTCTCTAGGAGATGGAATGCAAAGGAAACGTTGTGCACCCTCAGAGGAAAGTACTGAAAACTATACATTCATTTACCTATTTAGTCACACTTTCAAGGGAAAAGACTAGAACTCTACATTCCTTCCCATTTTCATCCCCTGTTAGATTCATTTTTAGCTTTGGAAGCTAAATTTGTCCATTTATTGATTGATTGCTTAAGCTAGGTAAATATGATCTATGAATCTATTCCTCTATCTCTGAAGTACTGGTTTTATTATTTAAAGAAAATTTCCCACTTCATTATAGATATGTCATCTATAACAGCAGTCCTAAACTTATCTCAGACTGACTCAGAAGAGACATAAAACTATGAAAAGTATTCTGTAAACACTTTTAATTGTAAAGTAATTTACACATTTTTAAAATTTCTTCCTTCATGCTTCTATTGCACTAATGCATTTTCCTTTGTATTTTAGTTTAATGTATTTCTGACTTATTTACAAGACTTTAATATCCTCTTGTTCAAGCTCCTTTGTATCATCCAAGGCTGTCGTCAAATTTGCATTGAAATAAATTGAAGGAGTATGATAGGCTACAAGACTTTTACAGTTGGTCAAGGAGAAGAAAAAAAGAAACATAGCACAAAGTTACCTTAAAACTCTTAGGGCACTAGCTTTCAGCCCACTCCCCATCCTAACATCTATCTCCTCTGACAAAAATTATTTAAATCACTGTTGCCAACAAGTTAGCTTAAGTGGTTTGGGTTTTTGTTTTATTTGCACTCACGTACTTTTTTCCTCCCAATCTGTATTATACAGGTAAGAAATGTGTGTGCATTCATTTGTCTTTCAATCAAGGGTTCTTTTTATAAGAACTTAATTCACATAAGTCTAACCTTTGAGACTAAGAAACTGGTCCCTCTTTTTTCTACAAAATGAAGTCTTCCTTCATCCAGTATGTGTTGATAATTAGAGTCTTGGCATTTTGCTGCAATTTATTCATTCATTTCTCATCTCATTCATTAAGCTGACAGTTTTCATACTGTCTGCTAGATGACACAAATTGCCATAGGTCCCCAGCTCTTAATGACTGTTTTTACACTTTCTTTAAATGAAATAAATAAATTGATAACTGATATAATGGAGGCCTCTATGGCTGAAGTGAAAGCACAGAGGATGGATTACCCACGTCAGCTTGAGGAAGTCAAAAAACGTTTTGCAGAGAAGGTTACTAGTATGCAGGAATTTACACTTAGAGAAGACAAAGTTGTAAACAGTAGAAAGTAAAGTCTTATTTCAAATAATTTCTATTGAAATCAGCACTACTCAAAGCTTGGCTCTTAGACCTCTGGCAGTCTACAAACTATTTGCCATGAGGCTGAGTCAAGGTGAATACAAAAATAGAGAATAAGTGTTTAGAAACCTTCACAGAAATGTAATAGAACAATTTTATGTCTGTTGAATCTAATAAAAAAATACAGCTCATTTTTTAATTTCATCTCTCTAGTTATTAATTTTTATTGTATTTTGCTAAAGCACTGGTTCCCAACAGATTGAAAATTTTTAAAAACACACAAAGAGTCTGAGTAGTGCTGTTACTAAAATGCATCTAATTCTGACTATAACTCTCAAATTGTTCCCTATTTTGGGCGCCTGGGTGGCTCAGTGGGTTAAAGCCTCTGCTTTCAGCTCAGGTCATGATCTCAGCGTCCTGGGATAGAGGCCCGCATCGGGCTCTCTGCTCAGCAGGGAGCCTGCTTCCTCCTCTCCCTGTCTCTCTGCCTGCCTCTCTGCCTACTTGTAATCTCTCTCTCTGTGTCAAATAAATAAATAAAATCTTTTAAAAAAAAATTGTTCCCTATTTTAAGCTTCTTTTTGGATCTCCGGGGAACTCTGAGAGGCTTATCCCTGGACTTCAGGAAGAACTTTATGTATCAATTAGATGATCCATTTTAATAAAGGATCAAGCTAACAATTCAGCTATGCTGACCAAACTCCTTAAACATTTCACTAGAGGGAGGAGCAGCTGGTTCACATTCTTTGGCACATGTTATCAAAAGTAGAAGTAACTAGATGGTGGCAGAAAATTTTTCTACTTAATTTTTTTAATACTTGAAGCCATTAATCCTTGCCACTCTTTTGTGAAATAGTCCTTTGCACATCCTTGGAATCATCTTTATTTAAAGCATACAAGTACATATAGAAATAAGACATGCTTGATTCAGATATAAACTCAAATAAGGACAGGTCTTTACTATCTAAAAATGTATGCTCTAAAATGGAAAATTTATAGTGAATGTCTATTCCTGCTATAAACAGAGTTTCCCCCCTCCCCGGGGTTGAAACCCAAAGTTAAATATGTATAGGATCATATACCAAAGACACATAAATTCAGAAATAAAAACAAGTTAAATCTTTCACCAAAATCATTAGATCATATAGTCTTTGTTCTTTACTTTGCAGAATAGTTCATTCTAACTGATGATGGCTTCTCTTCTGTCAATCTTATCAGTAGCCACTTTTTTTTTTAGATTTCAGTGACTCAGGATACCAATGTAATTTATAAAATATCAAAAGGTTTGGCAGGATACAAATACATAAGGTAGCACTTAAGGAACATATTTAGGTAACCTCAGAAGTATGAAACCACACACATATTTAAAATACTAGTATTTAGGGCTTTATATATTTTGTTACCTCATTTCCTCTAATTATTCACAATATTATCTTGGTTTTACAAAACTGTGGCTATTTAAAAGTACCTTCACTTATTTTGGTGCCTATTTTTAGTTATTAGATAATATAGATGCACACATAGGAAAGCCAAGCAGTTAGTCTATAGTGAGATGAAAAATAAAAGAAACATAAACTGGACTCACTTGTTTGCTACTGTCCATCAAAGAATAGGAAATACGGGGACACCTGAATGGCTCAGTTGAGCCTCTGCCTTTGGCTAAGGTCATGATCCCAGGCTCCTGGGATCAAGTCCTGCATCAGGCTTCTTGTTCAGCAGGGAACCTGCTTCTCCCTCTGCCTGCCTCACCCCCTGCTTGTTCTCTCTTTCTCTGACAAATAAATAAATAAAATCTTAAAAAAAAAAAAAAAGGAAATAGAGTCTGCTCAAATTCATTTTAGATGTACTCATTTTTTGTGCTAGGGTGTGTTCTGGGGAGAACTGTCCTGTGACCTGAATGATGTTTAGCAGCTTTCCTGGCATCTATCCACAAGATACCAGAAATACACCCTTCACCTCCCTAGTCATGACCATCAAAAATGCTTCCAGACACTGTGCCCAGTTGAGAACCACTGTTCAATAATATAGAATAATAGTTTCAAACTTTTTTCCCAACACATACCATCAGTAAAAAAAATTCTGAGCATATATCTCTATCTAGATATATTTACTTATAAGTTACATACATGGACTATTGTACTAATGTTATATACATGGTAAAATATAGATAAATTTAAACAGAATTAGATGAAAAAATGTATTAATAGAAGTGCTAATAAATTTATAAACTGAACCCCAGAGGATTATCTTGTGTACCCCCAGGGATGTACATATCACACTTAAGACAGTGGTATACATTATAGTCACAGATAGGAGAATTGTTTCTTTTACTGGCTTAGTTACTAACTACAACATATTCATGCCACTTATAAACTGAATATAACTGTAATATACAGCATTAAAGGGATATTTTGACTTTTCTTGAAAAGTGGAAATTCTAAAGTTTCTAAGAAAATATATTAATTAAATTCTTGATAATGTGAAGAAGAAGCATGACCTTGAGAACCAATGATTCAGGATGAATTCTCTGATTGACTATGATATTTCTTTCTCCTTTCTAGCTCAAAAAATGACAGGTAGATGCCAGTATTCATACCAGTTCCCACAAAGTTTCACAACCCTTATTTTCAAACTAACTCCACTACTAGACCAGCAATTAGTTATTTTATCTTCATATAACAATCAATTTTTATTAAAAAGATTTTAGGTATATATACCAAGGAATGTAAGAACTGTAATTATGGGTATTGCTGAAAGTCCCCTACTTTTTTTTTTTTTTGAAGTCCCCTACTTATGCTATAATAATATAGCCATATAACAGTGGTTTCAGAGAATATTATGAATTGTTCACTTAGAGGAACTCATGGCTGACAATGATGTACTTACTATCTGTGTAACTGCTCCAGATATTACAAAGATAACACAAATCAGTATTTGAGGGGCACCTGGATGCTCAGTGAGTTGAGCATTGGGCTCTTGATTTTGGTTCAGGTCATGACCTCAGGGTCCTGGAATTGAGCCACATGTGGGGCTGGATGACAGTAATTGCCATGGTTCTTTGCCTTTATCTTAGATGTTTTTAAGTACCACGTGGGTCTTAATTTTATAATGGGTGCCAATGAATGTGGTGCCACATTATTAAACAAACTTAGTCTTCCCATCTAGGAAACACTGAATGAAAACAAAAGAAACCACTAAGGGATAGCGCTCAATTGGGGGGGGGGAATAAATTTAAGGAATTAGGTACTTTTCATGACACCTGTAGTTCTTCATCCAAGAACAATATAACTTAGTTCACAGTTACACTAATATACAGATATTTATAAATAGTAAATTTACCTCCTATTAAACAGTAATGCTAAGACTATAAATGTTTGAATTAAAAGTAGAATCAGAAAGTAAGTTAAAGGATTTTACTATTGCAAGGTTTTATTTAAACATGCTCTGTGGTAGGAAATATTTTAAATAATGTGTGAAGTCAAAATACTTTGGTGGTAGACTTTTTTGGGGACATAATTAATATTCTGCTAAAAATGAAACTGTAGTCATTCATTTCCTGCCATGACCAAGTAACTGATACTGAGTTTGCCATCCTACTGTAAACAACTAAAAAATCAGACAAAACATTTGACACAAGTTTAGTTTTTCAGATATTAGAAAACAGGAAGGACAGGACTATAACCCCCTAGTAGAAGGAAAACATATCAGATAAACCTTATGATAATCCTGGATTTTAAGCTAGAGACACTTTCTGAATATTGGCACATGGAGAGGAACACAGGCAGAACACAATGGTCTCGCTGAATATGAGGAGAGAGAAGTGCAAGTTCAGGGAGACTAAGGCTGATGGAATTTGCAGGGTAACATACTAGAGAAAAGGAAATTACACAAAGAGATCCAGAAATCTGCATGGGGATCTATTTGAGTTACTGGTTGCATAATTAAGCTGCATGTGTGTAGAATTAAACCTCAGGACTACTAGTAAAGAAAGCTGCTCAACAGCTATAAGCTGGAAAATCTTCACAGCTCACTCAGGACTGGAGGGTATTTGGAATTCCCCAAACAAAAGAAGAAAACTTGTTTAATACCCAAAAAAGCATTTGTACAGATCTTCAAAAGGTAAGACATTGGTAGTAGAACTAAATTAGCCTAAGGAAAAAAAGGCTATTTTTTAAAAAAGATTTTATTTATTTTTTCGTCAGAAAGAGAAAGCACACAAGCAAGGGGGAGGGGCAGGCAGAGGGAGAAGCAGGCTTCCCATTGAGCAAGGAGCCCAAAGTGGGACTTGATAATGACCTGATCTGAAGGCAGACGCTTTACTGATTGAGCCACCTAAAAAAAGGCTATTTTAGACCCACCCATACACAGCTTTAAATCAAGTGTCAAAATTAACAGCTGATTTTCAAGAAATGTCAACTCAATCATAATTAAAGACAACAAAAAGCAAAAAAATCAACAATGTAAAATTCACAATGTCCATATCCATTCAAAAATGACAACCCATAAGATGAAGTAGGAAAATGTGAAACAAAAACAGCAGGAAAATTAATCAGTAGATAATATGCCAGAAATGAAAAAGATGATAAACTGAACAGCCAAAGACAACAAAAACCTATTAAAAATGTTTAAGGATTTAAAAGGGAGACAGAATAACAAAGAGAGAAATGGAAGTATTTTTTAAAGAAATAAATGGAATTTATAGAACTGAAAAACACAATATCTGAAATGAAAATTTTATGTAATGGACAGAAGAGCAGATTACATTTCATAAAAGAAAATATCAGTGAACATGAAGACAGAACAATTCAAAATATACAAATTAAAATACAGAAGTTGAGCAGAGAGACTGAAAATAATGAGCAGTAGTTTGTGGAATCACATCAAGCAATTCCTGAAGGAGAGAAGAAAAAGAGAGGGACCAAAAATAAAGCTGAAGAAATAGGATGAAATTTTTAATAAATTTTTAACTAAAAATCCATAAAACCAACAACAAATCCCAGTCAGGATAAACCCAAGGAAACCATACCAAGACACATAATAATTAAACTGCTAAAAAATAGTTATGAAGAGAAAAATAATAAAGTCAGCCAGAGAGTTGGAGGACATAAAAGGAAGAGGAACAAATATGAGAATGACTGTTAATTACTCATCAGAAAGAATCAAGCTGTAAGACGATGGAACAACATTTTTACGCAAAGAAAAAAAAAGCTGTTATACTAAATTCTATGTTTAGCAAAAAACCTATTCAAAAATGAAGGGGAAAAAAAGACATTTGTGGAAAAAAACAAATGCTGAGTGAATTCACTGTAACTAGACCCCACTTAGACCTAAAAGAAGAGGAGAAAAATAAAATTTGAACAGAAATCAATGGAATTGAGAACAGGAAAAAAAATAGAAAAAAAATCAACAAAACCAAAACCTAGTCTTTTGAAAGGATAAACAAAAGCAATAAATCTCTATTCAGGATAACCAAAAGTGAGACAAAAGACACAAATTATTAATATCAGGGAAAAAAGAGAGAAGTCATAATTGCTGATCACATGAACATTACAAGGATAATAAATGAATATTACAAACAACACTCTGCCCACAAAAATGATAACAAATGAAACATTTCTTGAAAGACATAACTTACCAAAAGTGACACAAAACACAACAGATAAGCCTGTGCTATGAAGGAAATTGAGTAAATAAGAATCTTCCAAAAACAGAAAACTGGGCCTAGATGGTTTCAACGTTGAATTCTACCAAACATACAAGGAACAAGTAATGCTAATTCTCCATAATCTCTTCAATAAAACAGAAGCAGAGAAACCACCTTCTAACTTGTTCGAGCAAGCCAGCATTATACCAATTCCAAAATCAGAAACAGTACCATAATGAAAAAAAATCTCTCATGAACCCAGACAAAAATCCTCACCAAAACATTAGCAAGTCAAATCCAGCAATGTATAAATACGACTGTACACCATAAGCAAATGGGATTCCAGACATGCAAAATTAGTTCAACATCTGTACATTATTTAATAAAACTTACCACATGAACAGGATAGAGAAGAAAAATCATATTATCATATCATCTGAGTACAAAAAGAAAAAAGGTTTGAAAAAAATACCCAATACTCATTCATGAATTAAAAAACACTCAGCAAATTTATTCAACTTGAGAAAGAACATCTACAAAAAAATTATAGCTAACATCCTATCTAATGTGAAAAATGAACACTTTCTCCCTAAGATGGGAAGTAAGGCAAGGATGTGCTTCCTCTCTACTCCTACTCAACATCCTACTCTAAGTTTTAACTAGACCAGTAAGAAAATAAATAAAAGCCATCTAGACTGGAAAGACAGAAATAAAAATGCCTTTATTGACAGACGACATGAATATGGAGTAAAATGCAGAATCCACCAAAAAAACAAAAAACAAACAAGGACCAACAAAAAACTGGAGCCAACATGCAGGTATAGCAAGGTCACAGGATACAAAGTTAATAAACAAAACTCAATTGTTTCCCTCTTGTATCAATAATGAACAACTGAAATTGGAAATTTCTTTAAAAATACTATTTACTCTGTAAGCCTGATGATTCACAGACCTGTACCCCTGGGGCAAATAATTTAAAAAAAAAATACTATTTATAATAGCATCTCCCCTCCACCTAAAAAATAAAAGAAATACTTAGGTATAAATCTAACAAAATATGTACAGAATCTGTATGTAAAAACTACAAAATATCGATGAAAGAAATCAAAGATCTAAATAAATGGAAAGATATTCCATGTTAATGAACTGGAAGACTCATTCTTAGAAAAGTGTTAATTCTCCAAACTTGATCTATATATTCAATCCAAATTCTAGTAAAATTCCTAGCAAGTTACCTTGTGGATACCAACAAACTATTTCTAAAATTTGTATGAAATGGAAAAAAGATTTAGAATATCCAACATAATACTGAAAAAGGAACAAAGATAGAGGATCACACTGCCAGACCTTAAGACTTACTATAAAGCTATAGAAATCAAGACAGCATGTTACTGGCAAAAGAATAGACAAATATATCAATACAACAGAACAGAGAGCCTGGAAACAGACCCATGCATATA
Source organism: Ailurus styani (assembly GCA_002007465.1). NCBI lineage: Eukaryota > Metazoa > Chordata > Mammalia > Carnivora > Ailuridae > Ailurus > Ailurus styani. Next base: position 3,589,444 of record LNAC01000213.1, on the reverse strand, counting down.
TAGTTAACGGATTTCTGATAAAAGCCACAAAGGCAATTCAGTGGAGAAAGTACAGCTTTTCAACAAATGGTGCTAGGACACTGGATGTCTATATGTAAAACAATGAACTTAGACAGTTAGTCTAACATCTTTTACCAAAATTAACTAAAAATGCAAATGCGAAACTATAAAACTTCTACAAGAAAACATGAGAAGAATTCTACGTGACCTGTTTCAATGAGAAAAAAAAAAAACAACACTATTAAGTAGGACTTTATTAAAAACTGCTTTGCAAAAGTCTGCTAACAAAAAAAAAGAAACCAGAAACTCTGGAGAAAATATTTATAGAATACGTATCTGATAAAAAGATCTGTACTCAAAATACACAAACAAACTTTAAAACCCAACAGTAAGAAAATAACCCAATTAAATGGACAAAGGATTGGAACAGATACCTCACCAAAGAAAATATGTAAATAGTAAATATGCATAAGATGGTCAACAACATCTGTAGTTGAAGAAATTCAAATGAAAACAACAATAAGGTATCACTACACACCTATTAGAATAATTAAAATCAAAAAAACTGATAATATCAATTGCTGGTAAAGATGCAGAGCAACGGGCGCCTGGGTGGCTCAGTGGGTTAAAGCCTCTGCTTTCGGCTCAGGTCATGATCTCAGCGTCCTGGGATCGAGGCCCGCATCGGGCTCTCTGCTCGGCAGGGAGCCTACTTCCTCCTCTCTCTCTGCCTGCCTCTCTGCCTGCTTGTAATTTCTCTCTCTCTGTCAAATAAATAAATAAAATCTTTAAAAAAAAAAAAACAATGCAGAAGCAAACTGAAAGAGCTCTCCATGGCCATAGTTAGAAAAACGTGCAGAATAAAATATACAAAGTACTACTGAATGATAACCCAAGTATGAAATAAATATCCATGAATTTATAGTGATATAAATAAATAAATGAGGGGGGATGGACAAGTAGGAAATAACAAATCCCCTACAAACAACAATTTCAAATAATTTATGTAGATGCTCCATCTTCAAGGAGATAGAACATAACTCATCATTCCTTAACTGTACTGAAAGGGGACTTCCTTCCAACAGTGTAGAAAATATAGGAAAAAAGTAATTGCAGTGAAGAAATTTAAACACTACCTCAGTCAGGTGATCAAGGTCAACACCAAAAGTGTTACATCATTTTCTTAAACCTAAGACCTGAAATAGTAACTGTACTAGATGAAAAAATTGCAAAAGAACTTCTTGACATTGGTGAGGGTAATGATTTTAGGGATATGACATCAAAAGCACAGGCAAAAAAAAAAAATAACAAAAGTACAGGCAACAAAAGCAAAAGTATTGACAAATGAGATTACAGCAAACTAAAAAGCTTTCATACAACGAAGAAACAATAGAGTGAAAAGGCAGTTTATATGTGGGAGAAAATATTTGCTAATCATATCTGCTAAGGTATTAATATTCAAAATGCATAAGGGACTCTAACAACTCAGTAGCAAAAAACCAAATAAGCTGATATAAAAAATGGGCAAAGGTCCTGAATAGACATTTCTCAAAAGAAGACATACAAAAGGCCAAAAGATATATAAAAGGGTGTTCAATATAACTAATCATCAGGGAAATGCAAATCAAAACCACAATGGGATATCACCTATACCTGTTAAAAAGGCCATTATCAAAAAGACAAGAGATAACAAGTGTTGGTGAGGATGTAGAAAAAAAGGAACCCTCATGCACAGATGGTGGGCATGTAGATTGGTACAACCATATGGAAAACAGAATGGAGATTCCCCAGAAAATGAAAAATAGAACTACCATATGATCCAGCAATCTCATCTCTGGGTATATATCAAAAGGAAATGAAATCTGGATCATGAAGAGATATCTGCTTGATATCTGACATGAAGAGATATCTGTTCACTGTAGCATTATAGCCAAGATATGGAAACAACCTAAATGTCAATGATAAATGGATAAAGCAAATGTCACACACACACACACACGCGCGCGCGCGCACGCACGCGCAGAGGAATATTATCCAGCCTTAAAAAAGAATGAAATCCTGTCATTCACAACATGGACAAACCTGGAAGATATTATGTAAAACAACAACAACAACAACACACACACACACACACACACACACAGAAAGTCAAATCTTGAATGATCTCTCTTATATGTGGAATCTAAAATAGTCAAATTCATAGAAACACAAAGTAGAATGGTGGTTGCCAAGGATCAAAGATTGGGGGAAATGAGTCAACAAGTGCAAAGGTTCAGTTATACAAGATGAATAAACTCTGAAGATCAACTGTACAGTATAGTAACTATGGTTAATAATACTGTTCTCTGGGGTGTCTGGATGGCTCAATCAGAAAAGCATGCAACTCTTGATCTCAGAGTTGTGGGCTCAAGCCCTACATTGGGTATAGAAATTACCAAAAAAATAATAATAACAAACTTAAAAAAATACTGTTTTCTATACTTGAAATTTGCTAATAAGGTAGATCTCATGTGTTCTTAACATACACACACACACACATACACACACACACACAGGAACTGTGCAAGGTGGTGGATACATTAATTAGTTTGGTTTCACAATGCATACTATATCAAAATATCAAGTTGTTTCTGGCTGGGTGGAGCACCATGCCCCCACGTACTCCACCATGGTCCACCAAAGCTGGCTGACACACCCAACCCAAACAAAGGATATCCCTTGAATACGTGGCTCCAGTGGCCAAGGCAAATTGAGTTTCTGGGCCCTGCTGGTCTGAAAATCTTGGAAAGTTCTTGGCAGGCTACCATCCCCAAAGCACTGTAGACAGCACTAAAATACACACCAAGCACTCCTGTACAAAAGTCCTATTTGCCTAACTTGGAGCTTCAGCCTGAGGGGCAAGCTTATGGTATACTACACACTTACAAGCTACAGAAGGGGATACCATCTTTGAGCTCTCACATGGCCTCTTTACAGTTCATTGGTACCCCACAGACAGAAGCTCATACACTTGTTTAGAGCCCCCAATTTTTTTTAACTATCACTAAGGAGACCCCTCCAGATTGTTTGGTCTAGAGGCCAGCAGCGTCTACGACTGCAGTCCCACAGGACTGTATGTATTTGCATACTTTAAAAGCTGGTGCATAGAGGTCTAGTTTCCAATCACCCTGAAACTAGGTGCTGAGATCCTTACCTCTGGAACAAGTCTTGGCACACCCTCAATAACTGGGACCTATCAAGAAAAAAATCAGGCTGTTTACACAATCACAAGGGCTCAAGAGACAACTAGGAGTTAGGGCAAGATTAAAAAGCAAGGTTTATCTTCTACTCAAGGCCACTCATGCAAGACAGAGAGATAACTGCTTCTTGCCTACCACCAGAAACAAATACAGAGACTCAAGTAAAATGAGGAGACAGAGGAATATGTCCCAAAAGACAGAACAAGATAAAACCTCAAGGAAAAAAAAGAGTTAATGAAACTTAAATAAGTAATTTACCTGATAAAGAATTGTAAGTAACAGACCTAAAGATCCTCACTGAACTCGGGAGAAAAATGAAAGAATACAGCAAGAGGTTCAACAAAGAAAGAGAAAATAGAAAGTACAAAACAGAAGTCTCAGAACTAAATATACACTGGAAGGGTTTAACATCAGACTAAATGAAGCAGAAGAGGGGCTCCTGGGTGGTTCAGTCATTAAGTTTCTGCCTTTGGCTCAGGTCATGATCCCAGGGTACTGGGATCAAGCCCCACATTGGGCTCCCTGCTCTGCAGGAAGCCTGCTTCTCCTTCTCCCACTCCCCCTGCTGGTGTTCTGTCTCTCACTGTCTCTCTCTCTCTCTCTCTGTGTCAAATAAATAAATAAATAATCTTGGGTGCCTGGGTGGCTCAGTGGGTTAAGCCTCTGCCTTTGGCTCAGGTCATGATCTCAGGGTCCTGGGATCGAGGCCTGCATCGGGCTCTCCACTCAGCAGGGAGCCCGCTTCCTCCTCTCTCTGCCTGCTTCTCTGCCTCATTGTGGTCTCTCTCTCTTTGTCAAATAAATAAATAAAATCTTTAAAATAAATAAATAAATAAATAACCAAAATAAAAAATTAAATGAAGCAGAAGATAGAATTAGTGAGATAGAAGACAGGACAGTGGAACTCACCCAAAAAGAGCAGGTAAAAAAGAAATGAAGACAGTTTAACAGACCTATGGGGTAACATTAGGTAGAACAGCATTTGTATTATAGGGATCCCAGAAAAGGGAGAGAAAAAGGCAGAAAACTTATTTGAAGTGATAATGGGTGAAAACTTCCCTAATCTGGGAAAGTAAACACACATCAAGATCTGCAAAGCCCTTGGGCTGCCTGGGTGGCTCAATTGGTTAACTGTCTGCCTTCAGCTCAGGTTATGATCCCAGGGCACTGCGATCAAGCCCTGCATCAGGCTCCCTGCTAGGTGGGGAGTCTGCCTCTCTCTCTCCATCTGTCTCTCCCCCCAGCTCATGCTATCTCTCTCTCTCAAATAAATAAAATCTTAAAGGAAAAAAAAAATCCTCAAAGCCCAGAAAGTTCCAAAAAAGATGAACCCAAAGATACCCAGGCAAAGAAACACTGTAATAAAAATGTCAAAAGTTAAGGATAAAAAGAGAATCTTAAGAGTAGACAGAGAAAAACAACTTACTGCATACAAGAAAATCCCCATAAGACTATCAGCAGATTTTTCAGCAGAAAATTGCAGGCCAAGGGAGTGACATGATATATTCAAAGTGCTAAAAGGGAAGAAAAAAAAAATCCCACCAAGAATACTCTACGCAGCAAAGTTTTCATTCAGAATTGAAGGAAAGATAAAGAGCTTTCCAGGCAAACAAAAACTAAAGGAGTTCAACACCACTAAAGCAGACATACAAGAAACATTAAAAGGACTGCTTTCAGCTGAAAAGGCACTAATTATTAATAAGAAAAAATATAAAAGTAAAAATCCCACTGATAAAGATAAATATATAGCAAAAATAGATTAATCACATATGAAGCTAGTGTGAAGGTTAAAAAAGCAAAGTAGTAAAAATATGTATGGCTATAATAATTACTCAAGGGATACACAAAATAAGAAGGTATAAAATGTGATAGTCAAGAACATAAAACGTGTGGGCGGGTAGGGAGTAAAAATGTAGAGTTTAAGAATGCCTTCAAACTTAACCTGCTATCAACTTAAAATACACTGTTACAACAGTTGACCTTTGAAGAACACAGGTTTAAACTGCATGGATCCCCCTTGTGCACATTTTTAAAATACATACAGTGCAGTATTATACATATATTTCTGCTTATGGTTTCTTAAAAATGTGTTAATTTATCTAGCACACTTTATTATAAGAACACAATATATAATAATGTAATATACAAAATATGTATTAATTGTTTACTTTATCAGTACAGCATCCAGTCAATAGTATGCTAATATACTATTATAGTATAATAGTATAGTTAAATTCAAGAGGAGTCAAAAGTTATACATGTCTTTCAACTGTAAGGCTTCTGCACTTCAAAGCCCTGTGCTGTTCAAGGGTCAGTGGTGTATATACTGTATAAACTGCATATAAAATGTTAAATATGAACTTCAGAGTAACCACAGGCAAAAACAAATGGTAGATACACAAAAGATAATAAAAAACAAATCTAAGCATAACATTACTTAAAGTCATCAAACCACAAAGAGAGAAACCAAGAGAAGGAGGAAGGAACAGAGAGAAACTACTAAAGAGACAAAAGAATAAACAAAAAACAAAAACAAAAACAATTCAAATGGCAATGAGTATATACCTATGAATAATTACTTTAAATGTAAATGGGCTAAATTCCTAAAGACAGAATGACTGAATGGATAAAAATAAGACCCACCTAGATACTGTCTACAAGAGACTTAAAACATACAAGGATACACACAGACTGAAAGTGAAGGAATGACAGAAGATGTTTCATGCAAATGGAAACTGAAAGACTATAATTTAAAAAAAAATGGGGATTACATAATGATAAAGGGGTCAATCCAGCAAAAAGATATAACATTTGTAGATACTTATGTACCAAATATAGGAGCATGTAAGTACATAAAGCAAATACTAATAGACTTAAAGGGAGAAATTTACAATAATAATAGGAATTTTAATCCCTGCTTACATCAATAGATCATCCAAATAGAAAATTAAAAAGGAAACATCAGCCAGATGAACTTAATAAATATATACAGAATATTCTATCCCAAAGCAGCAGAATATGCATTTTCCTCAATTCTCCAAGACAGATCATTTGTTAGGCCACAAAACAAGTCTCAATAAATTTAAGAAGACTAAAATCATACTAAGCATCTTTTCTGACCACAACAGTAAGAAATCAGAAATTAATTATAAGAAAACTGGAAATATCACAAATATGATAAATTTGATATTTATGCTACTAAATGACCAACAGGTCAATGACAAAAATCAAACAAGAAATAAAAAAGAAACCTTGAGACAAATGAAAATGGAAATGAAGCATACCAAAATCTACGAGATGCAGCAAAAGAAGTTCTAAGAGACAAGTTCATAGCAATGCATACCTACCTTAAGAAATAAGAAAAATCTCAAACAAACTAACTTTAAACCTAAAGGACCTAGAAAAAGAACAAACAAAGCCCCAAATTAGCAGAATAAAGAGTAAAGATCAGAGTGTAAACAAATGAAACTGAGACTAAAAAGACAATAGAAAAGACCAATGAAACTAAGAGCTTGTTCTTTGAAAAGATTAACAAAATCAACAAACCTTTATACTCCCTAAGAAAAAGAGAGGGCACACAAAAAAATAAAATCAGAAATTCAAAAGGAGAAATTACAACTGATATCAAGAAATGCAAAGAATCATTAAACCACTATGAAAAATTATAAGTCAAAAACTGGATAGCCTAGGGCGCCTGGGTGGCTCAGTGGGTTAAAGCCGCTGCCTTCGGCTCAGGTCATGATCCCAGGGTCCTGGGATCGAGGCTCACATCGGGCTCTCTGCTCAGCGGGGAGCCTGCTTCCTCCTCTCTCCTCTCTCTCTGCCTGCCTCTCTGCCTACTTGTAATCTCTCTCTCTGTGTCAAATGAATAAATAAAATCTTTTAAAAAAAAAAAAAACTGGATAGCCTAAAAGAAAATTATAAATTTCTAGAAACACAATCTTCCAAAACTGAATCATGAGGAAATAAAAAATCTGAATAACCTGATTACTAATAAGGATATTGAATCTGTAATCAAAAAACTCCCAAAAAACAGAAGTCCAGGACTAAATAGTTGCACTGGTGAATTCTATCAAATATTCAAAGATTTAATATCTATTTTTCTAAAACTCTTCTAAAAAACTGAAGAGGAGGGGGGCACCTGGGTGGTGTAGTTGGTTAAGCATCCAACTCTTGGTTTTCACTCAGGTTGTGATCTCAGGGTTGTAAGATTAAGCCCACATGGGGTTCTGTGCTCAACACCAAGTGTGCTTAAGACTTTCTCTGCTTCAAAACCAAGAAAAACTCTTAACTATGGAAACAAACTAAGGGTTACTGGAGGGGAGTGGGGGGATGCGGTAACTAGGTGATGGGCATCAAGGACAGCATGTGATGTGATGAACACTGGGTATTATATGCAACTGATGAATTGCTAAACACTACATCTGAAACGAATGATGTACTATATGGTGGCTAATTGAATCTAAATAAATTTTTAAAAAAGACTCCCTCTCCCTCTCATCTCTCATCACAAAACAAAATATTGTAAATGTGTATGGTGACAGTAAAAAGGCTAAATGTAGTGATCATTTGGCAGTATATACAAATGTCAAATCATTATGTTGTATATCTGAAACTAATATATCACTGTATCTCAATTATGCTTTAATTAAAATATCAAGCTGTAGATCTTAAATAAATGTAATTTTTATTTGTCTATTATGCCTCAATTAGCTTAAAAAACAGTGTATGTTGATACTATGTATCCTGGACATAATGTAATGAAAATGGCACTTTATCAATGTGTCCTTCTCCAAAAAATTCCTAAGCCCAGTCTAATCATGTGAAAAACAATATAAAAATCCCAAGTGAGGCATCTATTACTCCTTAAAACTCTTCGGGTCAGGAAACGGCAGATGTTGGCGAGGATGCAGAGAAAGGGGAACCCTCCTACACTGTTGGTGGGAATGCAAGCTGGTGCAGCCACTCTGGAAAACAGTATGGAGGTTCCTCAAAAAGTTGAAAATAGAGCTACCCTATGACCCAGCAATCACACTACTGGGTATTTACCCTAAAGATACAAATGTAGTGGTCCGAAGGGGCATTTGTACCCCAATGTTTATAGCAGCAATGTCCACAATAGCCAAACTATGGAAAGAACGTAGATGTCCAACAGATGAATGGATAAAGATGATGTGTGTGTGTGTGTGCGCGCGCACACGCACGCATNAACTATGGAAAGAACGTAGATGTCCAACAGATGAATGGATAAAGATGATGTGTGTGTGTGTGCGCGCGCACACGCACGCACNGTGTGCGCGCGCACACGCACGCATAACAGAATACTATGCAGCCATCAAAAAACCCAAAATCTTGCCATTTGCAACGACGTGGATGGAACTAGAAGGTATTACGCTAAGCAAATACGTTAGTCAGAGAAAGACAATTATCATATGATCTCTCTGATATGAGGAATTTGAAAGGCAGGGCGGGGGTTTGTGGGGGGAAGGGAGAGAAAAATGAAACAAGAATGGAGCGGGAAGAGAGACAAACCAGGAAACAAACTGAGGGGTGCTGGAGGGGGGGTAATAGCGTGGCTGGATGATGGACATTGGGGAGGGTATGTGCTATGGTGAGTACTGTGAATTGTGTAAGACTGATGATTTGCAGACCTGTACCCCTGAAATAAATAATACATTATATGTTAATTTTTTAAAATGTATATTAAAAAAAAAAAAACTCTTAGGGTCATCAAAAGCAAGGAAAGCCTGAAACACTGTCACAGCCAAGAAGCAACTAGGTGGTATGATGACTAAATGTAACGGTGGTATCATGGGTAGGATCCTGGAACAAAAAAAAGTACATTAGGTAAAAACTAAGGAAATATGAATAAAGTATGAACCTCAGTTAATAATAATGTATCAATACTAACTGGTTCATTAATCGTGACAAATGCACATTATTAATGTAAGATGTTAGAAATAGGAAAAAACAGGTACACAGTATATGGGAATGCTGTGGTATCTTTGCAATTCTATAAATCTAAAACTACTGTATCATTAAGAGTTTTTTAAAGAAATCATAAAATTTTCAGTAATACAAAAAGTTGGTTCTTTGAAGAAATTAATAAAATTTTAAAGCCTCTACTCAGATAATCAGGAAAAAAGATACAAATCACCAATGTCACAAATGAAATGGGGACATTAGTACAGTCTATACACTAAAGAAAAAATGAGGAAATATTATGAATAACACTATGTCATTAAATCCAACAACTTAAAAGGGAATGTGTATCTATTTCTTATCGGATATGAAAATTGGTCAGCAGAATTTCAGTGGTTTCTCTTCTCCAGTTTCAATTGGTATCTTTGGTTATGAGCTATGTTATTTGTAATAGAGTAAACTATACTTATTTTTTATAAAGTCCCTGTTCAGGATTACTTTAATATTTTTCTGTGCACAAACATTTTAGATACCTCTAGTTGTAAAAACTAATTAAAAGTTGTGGTTAGAGTAGCAATGGTGCCTCTTTTCCTCTTCTTCCAATGTCATGTTTTTGGTACCAGGTAATTTTGCAAGAGTGAAAAAAGAAAAGATTTATAAAGTTAACAATGTGTTGTCTTTCTTATTGAGTATTACTGGTACTTGGCTCAACTTAGACTCTATATGCTTCATGAAAGAAGCTAAATACCATTAAGACAACTTAGACATTTCTGGAAAATATATGGCTTTTTTGTGATTAGTTAGAAACACATGGAAAAACTAAAATAAGAGAGAGAGAGAGGAAGGAAGGAAGGAAGGAAGGAAGGAAGGAAGGAAGGAAGGAAGGAAGGAAGAAAAACTTATGGGAAAACTTTTTACCTGGCACCTTCAACACCTCAAAGCTACACATAATAATAGGATTTTACTGTAGGTAGAGCATCCAGATTAATATTAATTTTTAATAAATATTTATTAACTAATGGTTATATTATATAATAAATTTTTCATAATCAGTCTGATTAATAAATATTTCATAATCAGTCTGAAAAATTCAAGTGAACAGACACTCATTCTAGATGTACTTTGAAGTTTTCTCTCTCCTTGTTATTTATAACAATAAGCAATTTTGTAAATGGTGAATGCACGACAGCACATTTGGCTTTCTTTTCATCCCCAGAAAATTGTGGTTATTTTCTGTGTCATACAAATAAGAGATTTTTACTTATTATCCACATTAGCTACTTTGTTGGTCTGTTTTTGTATCCAGTTATGTGGTCACTGGTTGAAGCTGGTGTGACTAAGAATGACAAGAATAGATCATCAAGGACAGGAAGGGGGTTGTCTAAACACAATCCCACTTAAGACGTGGTAACCATTATCATCAATTCTGTGCGCTGTCTTTTGAGAGTGACAAAACCACAGTATAATACTGCCTATTTTGATAAAACCTGAATCACCACTTTTAGCAAGACATATTTTTCTTCCCCCAGCTCCAACATGGTCTGCATTGGTTGCTCTTAGTTTTCAGTCTTAAAGCTCCTTTCTTCTTCCTTCCCTCACTCTCCCCTTACTTTCTCTCCCACCTACCCCCGTCTTCCAGCTCTTTCTGTCCTCAAGATAAAAGGGCAATACTCTATTTTTCTATCCAGAAAAGAAAAAGAGTACTGTAGAAAGAACATAGTGTTTAGTGGGCGCCTGGGTGGCTCAGTGGGTTAAAGCCTCTGCTTTCGGCTCAGGTCATGATCTCAGCGTCCTGGGATCGAGGCCCGAATCGGGCTCTCTGCTCAGCAAGGAGCCTGCTTCCTCCTCTCCCTGTCTCTCTGCCTACTTATAATCTCTCTCTCTGTGTCAAATAAATAAATAAAATCTTTAAAAAAAAAAAAAAGAACATAGTGTTTAGAAGTAGACTGATCTGAATGTGAATTTTGTCTTTTTCAAAGCAAAGTTACTTTGTTTTGAAGGGTCTCAGAAAGTAGTATGCTAGAGGGTGCCTGGGTGGCTCAGTGGGTTAAAGCCTCTGCTTTCGGCTCAGGTCATGATCTCAGGGTCCTGGGATCGAGGCCCACATCAGTCTCTCTGCTCAGCAGGGAGCCTGCTTTCCCCTCTCTCTGCCTGCCTCTCTGCCTCCTTGTGATCTCTCCCCTGCTGTGAAATAAATAAATAAAATCTTTAAAAAAAAAAAAAAGTAGTATGCTAGAGCTGGCTCATACTACTGGAGAGCCAACTTTCCCCCAGTCCATGTGAAATCAGTTAGCAGCTTAATGGGAGCATTTACACCACAGAAAGGAGCAAATGTTACAATCAGAAACCTTTTTTTTCCCCCCTAAACCCAAGGAGCCAGTTGTTAAATATTTACCAACACACCATGAGCTCAGTTTCTAAATTTCTCAAACAGGACTACTAATGTCAACCCTGCAAATTTGTTGTAAAAATTTCAAATAATTAAATCAAACATCTAGCAAAATGCCTCATACACATATCACTCAGTATGCGATAGATATCAATATTGTTATGGTATTACAAATAGTCTGGCTATATGAAACCTCTATAAGCCATGAGATCAATAATGTGAAAGTATATTAAGACAGTTGAATTTTATTTTAGCAGGGTTTTGGGTCCTTTAGAATTTATACATGAAAAAATTAGCACAGTATTCCATACAATAGTCCACATAATTGTTAATGAGAACAATTTATTTTGCATTTTTTCCTATTTTCCATTTCAATTTTTCCTATGTTCCCTTTCAATTATTATCTCCTCTATTCAAGTTGTCAGCCACCACTAATCATCACATAAATGCAACTTTTTGAGTAGAGATGATTCAAAAAACCACAAGACCTGTGAGGAAGTACCATGAAGGGTAAAGTCACAAAGAGAGGCAATTCAGTGACTATAATTAAGCATCTGAAGAACTCTTAGGTGACCACCTGTTCACCATTTCTTCTGACAGCTGAACCAACATTTTGGCTTCAATAGGAAAGAGAAATTTAGATTGAGTATGGCAAAACAATCTCAAAAATTATTCTTATGTTCCGGGGATCTTTCTCTTTCACTGAAAGTTTATGAAAACAATGTGTGTGTGTATGTGTGTGTGTGTGTGTATTTGTGTGTNGAGAGAGAGAGAGAGAGAGAGAGAGAGAGAGAGAGAGAGAGAGAGAGATTATCCTAAATGAGGACGGCAAGAGAAGAGGATGACCAATAATCTTGGACTGTAACCTCTACTTCTGGGACTTGTGTTTGAGACTTTCACAAACTCATTTTACTGAAGGTTTCAGAAATTTGAGGAAAATCACTTGCCTATAATTTATGCATAATAAAATGACTTGCAATAAGCCCTCCAACGTGTCTCAGAGTAAAAAATGTTCATGCATCTGTTTAGAAAGATGCCATTTTCCCTCCCTTTGCTAAATAATGATTTCAAAGGTATTTTACTTTAGCTCTTATAAAGAGATACCAGATCTTCATTTCTGATTATCACTGCATTGCAAACATCACATGAGTAAAACAAATTATTAAGATAATTTGTTATTTTGGGGGGCCCCTGGGTGGCTCAGTCGTTAAGCCTTCAGCTCAGGTCAGATCCCAGGGTCCTGGGATCGAGCCCCACACTGGGCTCCCTGCTCAGCGGGGAGCCTGCTTCTCCCTCTCCCACTCGCCCTGCTTGTGTTCCCTCTCTCACTGTGTCCCCCTCTGTCCTATAAATAAATAAAATCTTAAAAAAAAGATAATTTGTTATTTTTACATTCTTTATGTGGCCAGTACCCACATTTCCCACTCAGTCATCCTCTGATGCTAATTTATTAATTGTACTGAAGTTATATTATTTTATTGTAATCTAATGTCTAAATGTTTGCCCTAGTGTGTTAAGCCCTCAAATTCCTTTCTTACCACTGACATGAGTCTTAAGATCACTAAAGCTCTTAAAGCCAAAAATCAATTTAATAAGCAATACTGAACACAAAATTTGAATACCGCAATCACAAGAGACATAACCAAACCCCTCAGTATGAGATTTAAGCTTTAGCTATGAATAGTTTGAAACTTTATGGAAATAATAAATATCAAAACTGAATATGTTTTTCTAGTCTAAAATATAATTGCAGTATACATTAATTCCAGAAAGTATTTACAAAATATTTTAGAATTAATCATGTCCTGTCATTTAAATTAGTTATTTAGACTACAGCTGTAGGCCTATTCGCTGCCTACCTCTCTGGAATCATCTTACACCACTTCTCCATTTACCCTCCACAGGAACATTATTTGCCTTTATTTTTTTAAGATTTTATTTATTTATTTTAGAGAGAGCAAAGGCGAGAAGAGAGATGACACAGGGAGAGGGAGAGGGAGAGGCAGACTCTCGGCTGACTGGAGAGTCCGATGCAGGGCTCAATCCCAGGACCCTGGGATCATGACCTGAGCCAAAGGCAGACGCTTAACCAACTGAGCCACCCACGCGTCCCCATTATTTGCTTTCTTTAATTTTTCTAATACACTATTCTTCCTTATTCCACAGGGCCCTTCTCATGTTGTTCCCTCAGAATAGATTGCTCTCCCAGTGCCCCCTCCACTTTAAAGCCCAATTCAAGTGTCACTTTCTCAGAGAAGGCTTCCCTTATTTCTCAGTGAAGTTTGTGTGCCTTTCCTTGACAGCAAGTACCAGTTTATATTTATATATTCATTGTCTGTATAACTAAAATTTAGGCTCCACAAGAGCAGGGACCTTGTCTATTCCTGTTCACCATTATAACCTCAAGATGTAACACAGTCTCTGGCACGTGGTAGGTAAATGACTGACTGACTGAATGAATGAATGGTATACACAAATTACTACAAAATTAGCTTCAAGATATATGCAACATTAGATGTAATTCAAGATTACAGCATAATTATAGAATCCCAAATAACACTGATCTGGATAAAGTATTATGAAAACGTAAGCTCATTTAAAGACAAAAAATCTTAGGCTGTATGATACCTTGCATTCACGACACTATTCTATCTACTACTTAGGTTGCCCACATTCAGATGGAGATTCTGGAGATAGAAATTTTAGACTGACTTCTGTATAAAGGTCTACACTGATAGAATCCTCCAAACACATCTTTAAAATTGCAACTAAATCGGGGCGCCTGGGTGGCTCAGTAGATTAAAGGCTCTGCCTTCAGCTCAGGTCAAGATCTCAGGGTCCTGAGATCGAGGCCCACATTGGACTCCCTGCTTGGTGAGGAGCCTGCTTCCTCCTCTCTCTCTGCCTGCCTCTCTGCCTAATTGTGATCTCTCTCTTTCGCTCTGTCAAATAAATAAATAAATAAATAAATAAATAAATAAATAAATAATCTTTAAAAATAAAATAAAATAAAATAAAATTGCAACTAAATAAATAAAATTGCAACTAATCTATGTAGTTTAATATTATATGGTTACTAACTCTGATGGTTGGTACCAGCTATCTAAAGCACACATGAAGAAAGATCCTGTTTGAATCTAAGCTCAGGGAAGAGAGAGCTATGAGGGAGTATTAATGAATTATCAGCCAGGCACACAGAAGCCCCAGAGAGAAGTGGCATCTATATAATGTATTTATCCATCCTGGTTAAATAGCATGAATATATTTTATTTATGAGAGAATTAAAACTGTTAAAGTATTTTGTAAATCACATTAAATTGTGTTCATATGAATATATAACTGGACTAAACGCCAGTAGGGGAAAACAGCATATATGAAAGGACGGTGGGCTAAAGGTAAAGAGCTGGTGTATTGAGAGGCTATTAGCTATCTATATTACTGACTGTCTAGACAAAACAATGGATTAAGAGGCAAAGAAGCCTCAACCAGGGCGCCTGGGTGGCTCAGTGGGTTAAAGCCTCTGCCTTCGGCTCAGGTCATGATCTCAGGGTCCTGGGATCGAGGTCCACATCGGGCTCTCTGCTCAACAGGGAGCCTGCTTCCTCCTCTCTCTCTGCCTGCCTCTCTGCCTACTTGTGATCTCTCTCTCTCTGTCAAATAAATAAAATCTTAAAAAAAATAAGGCAAAAATAAATACGTTTAGCTGGTAAAAAGGAGATACACTCATGCATTCACACACATACATAATGTGCTCGTGTACACACAGTTTTTCTGGATGGCTATATTGGCAATAGTGGACAGCTCTAGGATAAAGCCCTAAGAAATGGAGGGTCCAGAGTAGGAAGTGGATTTCCCCATTATCATATACCCTTATAGGTATTAAAATGCTTTCCAGACTCATATATGACTTTTCCCCCAAAAAAGTTAATAATTTCCAAAGTTAAATGGTAGGATTAAGGGATTAAATGGGAATAATTAATCATTCCTATACTTATCTCAAAGGAAAAAAAATATATGTTCAAATCATGGAAATAAAAGGGATCTAAGATCATTCTCTTCAATTTTATTAAGTAGAAAACTGAAACAATTAAGAAAATTTTGTTCTCCCAAAGTTAATAGTTAAGTCAGTGATATAAGCTCTAAAATCTTGAACCTCCTTATTCTCGATAATGTGTTTCTCACTATCTCAGTTATCTTCATTAGAGAGGTGTCAAAGCCTCCACAAGACAGTAAAATTTTCCTTAAAGTTTCCTGGGACTCTAGGTAAGCAATATACAACAATCAGGATTTAATAGTAATTTTTACTGATTTGAAAACAGGCAACTCAGAAGCTGAAATCTGGCAAGGATGATTATTTTTTAAAGCAAGCTCAGGAAGCAGCTGAATTTAGCTCAAGAAGGAACTAGCTGCTGCCTGCAATTGTCCTTGGAAAGTAAATGCCAAAGTCAAAGGGTTCATGCATGAACTGCTTAAATCTAGAGGTAGGAGCAGGAAACTAATTAGCCTCTCATTTATTACGTGTTTAGGCCTTCTTGAGTGACCTAATTATAACTCATCTCAGAGCAATCTAATCATTTAGGGAATTTAGTCTAGAAACAGTTCAACTTCATCTAACCTATGGAATTCACAACTCAGGTGCCATCCTGAAAAGAGAAGTCTTATTAACTCTTTTTCACTTGAAACTCATCCTCACTTGAAAGCTCATGTACCTATGTTAAGGCATCATTAGGATTACATGTATTAGGAAAGGATAGCTTATGTCTCAGCAAAAATTGATAAATACTTTTAGAATTTACCAGCTTGAGATAGTGGAAACTGTATTATCAGGCAAACATTAATCTTAGATGGTGAATAAAAAGGAATGTGAAGAATATTAGAAGAAAGAATCTTAAAACCAACTTCCAAACTGTTAGGACATAGAAAGATAGAGACAGATTATTGTTAGGATAGAGAAAGATAGACATAGGCTGGAGGAGATACTCTGTTATCTAAATTAAGCATTTAAAGAGAGGTCTAAGAGTATTGCTGACCTTTTCCAAGAGGAGAAAAAATTATATATACTAATGCTTTTTTCATATCACCCTTGTTTATTAAAGGACAAAGGTTTTTCTTGAAACTTCGTGGAATAAGCAACAAGCAAAAAGAAGAGGCTGTATCAACTAAGTAATATTTGTCCCAATGCACTAACTCTCTTAAAAGTAATTTCCATAGGTTATGAACTGTGGTCACCCACATGAAAATAATTAGAAGTGTAAAAAAAAAAAAAGTCATTTTTTAAATCTTCTTCTTTTAAATGTTAGACTTGATTGCAGTATGAAATACATTTTTTTAAAAATCTTGTTTGTCATAACCGATATCCTGGAAAGCTGTACCCAATAATTAAAATTCCTCTCCTGGAATGTGGCAGGATAAAGACTCAATGACAATATGTTAGCTTTTCTTCTGAGTTTTAATGCCATGGTTTCAAGAGAGCTAAATTTTCAAAAATGGATTTTCTCAATTACAGCATTTTAATCCCTACTTCTTCTGGTCAAAAAGGAGAGAAATAGTGGTAAGTATAAGGCTACTCTATGCTTGGTCAACCTCAGGGAGTTACACTGTGATCCAAGGTTCAAATAAAGAGAATGGACTCCTTCCACACTTGTTAGGCTCCACCATGACCTCAGAGACTCCTTTAAAGATTTACTTAAAACTATGGACCATCTGCCCAAAAAGAAAATACACACAAATTGTGTAATTTCGGGAAGTACCCAAACTCCAGGTTAGGACAGTTTGCCCTAAAAAAGAATAGCAGCTTTATACACTTAGAGCCAACACAAATGCTGTATTTCAATGTAATGATGACTTTTTATATTTCACCTATTCTATGTATGTTATGGTAAAGATCACTATTTCCAGAAGCAGGAATACCAAGAATGGGCTGCAAATGCCTTACTAGAGACATATTAGACTGTTAGAACTATTTTCCCATTGATCATTCCCTTAGGGCAGTGGTTCAAAAAAAGGGGCTATGCACTCCAAGGAGGCGCTCTAGAAATCTGTGAGGGTGTTTTTGGTTACCAAAGTAACTAGCGATTGCCACTAAGCTTTATAGTTTTCTCTTGTCCCCAACCCTAGAGAGGGAGGATAAAAAAAGGGACATGTATGTTAGACATCTTAGAATACATAGATAGTCCCATACACTGAAGGATGCCCTACCAGACATTTATGTGTTAAACCTATTCATAATTATCTAAGCCTAAAACTTAAATCCGTTATACACATAAACAAAAGGTACTTTTGCAAAATTTTAAAATTGACTGAATTTCTAAGAATGCAATTGCCAAATAAATAGATAAAGATTCTATTTTGTTTTGTTTAGAACTTCAACATGATAGTTCACCTTTCTGGAAAATCATGTGCCAGTGGCAACACTACTTCTGGTATTTTAACTACCAATGAAACACCCCTTTACCAATCTGCATTTGAGAATGCCACAATTGTGATGATTCTATGTACAGATGCAAGCATCTGAGTACTTTATCATGTCTTCTAGCACAGTCATGCTTGAGCATTTGCATCTTGAAGTACATATTATTCTAAATTATTTTCCTTATTATTCCTCATTTATATTACTTAAGGCATTATAACTATTTTTAACTTACATGTAAGGTAAATCTGTAAGTGTATACTATATAAATGTATGTTTAACCTGTAACTATACACACAGGGGTGTGTGTGTGTGCATGTGTGAATTCTGTCTTAAGATAAAGAGATTATAAAAGATTTGCTGTAAAAATGAGCCATGAGTCTGATAGGGTTGAAAAGCACTAATCTAGGAATTGCAATACTAAATTTAAATGGAAAACCTGCCAAACTTCTTTTTGAACAGCATTTAATACTGTTACACGGAAGTGCATAGGATTAATTTATAGGGTTTTTGTTGTTGTTTTTATTTTATTTTTTTTTGAGGGTTTTTTTTTTAATTTTATTTTTATTATTTGCCCAAGGGGTACAGGTCTGTGAATCATCAGGCTTACATCTTTCACAGCATTCTCATTTTATTATTATTTTTAATGATTTTATTTATTTATTTGAGAGTGCAGGTAGACAAAGCAGCAGGCAGAGGGAGAGGGAGAAGCAGGCTCTCCGAGGAGCAGGGAGCCCGATGCAGGACTCAATCCCATGATCCTGGGATCATGACCTAAGCCAAAGGTAGCCGCTTAACCAACTGAGCCACCCAGGCACCCTGTTGTTTTTAGAGAGAGAGCACAAGTGGGCCAGGGGTACGGGGAGAGGGGGAGACAGAGAATCTTAAGCAGGCTCCACAATCAGCACGGAGTGAGCCTGAAGCAGAGCTTGATCTCACGATGCTGAGATCACAGCCTGGGCCTGAGCCTAAATCAAGACTCAAACGCTTAGGGGCACGTTGTTGGCTCTGTCATTAAGCGTCTGCCTTTGGCTCAGGTCATGATCCCGGGGTCCTGGGATCGAGCCCCACATTGGGCTCGCTGCTTTGGTGGGAAGCCTACTTCTCCCTCTTCCACTCCCCCTGCTTGTATTCCTTCTCTCTCACTGCCTCTCTGTCAAATAAATTTTTAAAAATCTTAAAAAAAAAAAAAAAGAATCGAATGTTTAACCAACTGAGCCACCCAAGCACCCCTGTAGGGTATTTTTTATCTGTCTCATTCTGATAGAGGCCAGGGTTATAGTCAGGGTTATAGTCAGCTTCTCTCAGTTCCCAACTATTCCTACAAGTTACACAGGCCATAGTCAGAAGTGGCATTCCTTTCAACTTGACCCTTGGGCACTCTCTTATCAGGGCCAATTTACAGGTATAATTGATGTTGTGAAATTGGATGGAAAATTAGATTAAAATAGTATAAAGGGCAGTGATACAGGATCACACTATCTATGGATCAGATCACTGATCTGTCATCCTTGCATCCCTACTCAATGAGGACCATTCATTCAGGAGTGCCTGGAATTAAATTCAACTTTTATACAATTTGGGAGAAATTGGCATCTTTACTCTATTGAGTCTTCTAACCCATGAACACAACATGTGTCTCCATTGTTTTAGATGCACTTGGATTAGATTTACCATCATTGTCCAGTTTACAGCATCCATGGCCTGTAAATGTTCTGTTAAATATGCACCCAAATATTTCAAAGAAACAAACAAATAAATAAATAATGTGGCATATAGGACATGCAAATATATGAAAGAGACATCTTTTTCATCTCCTATAAATTTTTCATTGACAACTTCTCCAAACAGGGAACAGTCAATAATAGTTTCAAATTTAGTTAGGCCTTGCTCAAGTTCAAGGCCTAACTAAAAAGGTTTGAAAAAGATTGTCATGAATGAATGGAAGGAAGAAAAGAATGGAAAGGGGGAAAGAAAGGGAAAGGGAAAAAGAAAAAGAATGTTGCTTGTGCTGGTAAGGCAAATATATGAAATAGAACATGAAAAGACTATGCTGGAATGTATAAAATGTATATATAACTATAAACTTACTCAAAAACTGTTAGACATAACAAATCCTTTTTTAAAGCACTGAATAACAGAACCAAGTAAGAGAGCAAAATTATGGACCTGGTTACTCATACTCCCATAAGAGACTATAAAAACAGAAAGTTACTGCTCCTAGGACTTGACTCTACAGTCTCCTCTCCCCATTAGACTAAAACTTCATAAAACATCTCCAAGTGCACCGCCTGATTCAAATAGCTTATGTTTTTATTAAAACAGCTACATTAAGCACTAAGTAAAGAAATTTTTACCACAGAAAATGTTCATGGGGTGCCTGGGTGGCTCAGTTGGTTAAAGCCTCTACCTTCAGCTCAGGTCATGGTCTCAGGGTCCTGGGATCAAGGCCTGCATTGGGCTCCCTGCCCAGCGGGGAGCCTGCTTCCTCCTCTCTCTCTGCCTGCCTCTCTGCCTACTTGTGATCTCTCTCTGTGTCAAATAAATAAATAAACAAATAAATAAATAAATAAATAAATCTTTTTAAAAAAAAGAAAAGAAAATGTTCATAACCTTTTCTCTCTAGTAAGATCTCATCTACACTGACCTGTTTATCCTGTGTATCCACAGGTACAATATTGCCTGAGTGGTCAAAAACACCATTTTCAAATAGTCAATCCTTCTGCATTCAAAACTATTAACTGCTCAGATGCAAGTTTGAATGTCCCAGGCCAATATTTTAGGCAAGCTACTCAAGTATCAATTATCATTTTCATTCTGTAGAGAAAGCTGCTCAGATGATACAAGAGTTTTACAGGTTATGAATGTTTCCTTAGCCTTTATTTTGTGGACAGAAAATCAGTTACTGATTAAACTGCCTAAAAGCTCCATAGTAATGATGCTTCGCAACACAAAACGAATACCAATGTGAAAGTTAAGAGTGAGTAGGAAAAAAAGAGTTATTTTGGAAAAGCCTTTTTAATTTCCAAGTTATTTAGATGTTGTATTTTCTGTTTTTATTTCCCAGTTTAATTACAGTATAATCAGAAAATGTAAAAAAAAAAAAAAAAGAGAGTGACTAGGAACAACATGCTGATAGATCAGATTACTTTAAAAGGCTTATGTTTCATTCCTCATCTTTTCAACTCATATCTTCAGGATTAAAAATTGGATGGCCCAGACATATAATACTCAAGATAAAAATACCCACATACTCTCAGAAACTACTGGTATAGAGTGATGTATAAATTTACTGACTGCTGATTAAGTAATAATTATTGATTATTAATTTATTAAGGACATAAAGACAAGTAAAATTATGCTGACCAAGAGTCTGTGTCAAGAAATTGAGCCAAAATGAATCCACTGCCCCCAAAGTAGCCAAGATAAAGTATCATAGAAAGTAAATTAGAGGGCACCTGGATGGCTTAGTCGTTAAGCATCTGACTTCAGCTCAGGTCATGATCCCATAGTCCTGGGATCAAGTCCCACATCGGGCTCCCTGCTCGGCAGGAGGCCTGCTTCTCCCTTTCCCACTCCCCCCTACTTGTGTTCCCTCTTTCACTGTCTCTCTCTCTCTCTCTCTAATAAATAAATAAATAATCTTTTTAAAAAAAAGTAAATTAGAAATAATGAACACTTAAATCAACAAAACTGAAAAAAGAGCTGATAATTTTAAATAGAAAAACACTTAGGCTGGTGTGTATGTACATATGTATGTGCATGCATGTAAGTATGTGTGTGTTTAATTGTAAATAAATGCTGATGCATGAATGATTAACATCTGAAACCTGAAAATCTGAAAAGAGCTAGATATAGAACAGATTCCTTAATAAAAAAGATATATGAAAAGAGCATGAAATATGAATGAGTAGCACGTCTTTCCAAGAAAAAAGCCAACACAATCAGCTTAAAACGCGAACAGAGAAGGACCAACTCTAAGGAAAAGAACCACCAAAGAACTCCCCTTGAAAAGTATGCTGTAAACCAGGAGAGAAAATTTTAAATAGCTGCACATGTGAATGAATATTAAAAATATTTTAATCCTCCTAAGAAGTGTGTTTCTAGTTAGACACTCCCTTTTCTGATTATGTATTTTATTGCAATGGCAGAATTAACTATGACTTAGCTCTTCCCACAATAGCAGCTGTTAGATTTAACTTAGCAGCTTCCTCTTTTATGTTCCTACCAAAACATGTGTATACTATATATGTACACTTAACATACTTCTTCTAGGGAAAGACCACAGAATGTCTCTATCTCAACTTAGCTAGTTACTGAGGCAATTCACTGTATCTTTTTCTCTTTTAAAATAGAGAGAGGAAATCCTTTAGTCTACTTCATAAATGTTTAGTTCTCTGGTCAACATTTTACTCCCTATAAAATGCAGGCCAAGAATCTACTTTCAAATGTCTTGGAATCTTTCTTAGCAACTAAATAACAGTGAGTATTGCCTATTTTCAATTTATCGAGAAATGAGGAACAGTTTAAACAAGAAAAAACAAATCTAAAAAATCAGGTGAGGAGGCTGGTGAAGGAAAAGTCACACATTAAGTATTTTTAAGAGTGGAAATAAATGTATTCATAATCACTTAGCCAAACTGCTAATCTATTTTAAACCTTCCATTCTTCCATGACGTGTATTTCTTTAAAATATAAAGTGGAATGTTAAGAAGCCAGCACTCTGGCAAGCATAAACCCTCTAGTAATTTTTACAAGTTGCTTTTTGGAAAGGCCCACCCACCTAACTCCATCCCCATTTTAAAACTGTTCTGTCCCATAATTAAATACTACAGCCTTAGTTTTAAAGGTTGAAAGTAGTTAACTGCAGTAGTTAACTGCAACTGCTCTCTACATTCAGAACTCAGCATATGGCTGCAAATCGTAAAAGGCTAATTTCAATAATAAATAGAATGGTTGGGAAAAGGCACAAACTTGAGAATTGTAGAAAGATATCTTCAATTAATGGGTGTGACATTAGAAAGACCAATAAGCCTTCTGCATATCTCTTGAATTGTACCTCTTCTAAGGTAAAAGATAAAGATCAGCTCTTAGACCCATTCAGTAGTTAGCATCCTCATAAAATATCAGAAAAGGAAGGCAGTTAGTGTCAACTGTAATGATTTAAAGAAACACCTTTCAAAAGTGAACTCATCCATGTATATGAATCTACTAAAAAAGTCAAGCAAGCCCTTATCTAAAAGACACATAAAACTAAATGAACATTTCACCAAAATAAAATCTTTTAATAAGAACTGTCACCAAAGATCCCTTGGGGTTTTTCTAAACTATAAACAGAACTTGCTAATCATAAAGGGAAGAAAAAGAAACCATTACAAGTTAAAAAGACTTAAAGATATTCAAGTGTACAGAATAATCAGATTTTTTTTAAGTATTCAATGACTAAGGAAAAAAGAGGTAGTCATAAAAATGTCAAAAAATTGATAAATGGCACATTTTTAAAGGGCCGGTAGGCAACTGTGTGTATCAATGTTGCAAATAATTTTAAGGTTAAAGAATATATCTTCTATTGATCTATTATTGCCCTAATAAAAGATAAAAACTAAGGATAGTTTCATTGATTTTCCTTCATTGTCTCAGAATTCTTAAACTTATATTTTTAAATGTTTTATTTATTTATTTGACACAGAGAGAGAGAGATCAGATCACAAGTAGGCAGAGGGGCAGGCAGAGAGAGAGGAGGAAGCAGGCTCCCCACTGAGCAGGGAGCCCAATGTGGGCCTCGATCCCAGGACCCTGAGATCATGACCTGAGCCGAAGGCAGAGGCTTTCACCCACTGAGCCACCCAGGCGCCCTTAAACTTTTTTTAAAAGATTTTATTTTATTTATTTGACAGAGAGAAAGACAGGGAGAGAGGGTATACAGCAAGGGGAACAGGACAGGGAGAAGCAGACTCCCCACCAAGCAGGGAGCCCGATGCAGGACTCGATTCCAGGACCCTGGGATCATGACCTGAGCTGAAGGCAGACGATGAATGCAGACGCTTAACGACTGAGCCACCCAGATACCCTAGAATTCTTTTTTTTTTTTTTAAGATTTTATTTATTTATTTGAGAGAGAGACAGAGAATGAGAGCATGAGAGGGGAGATGAGAGGGGAGAAGGTCAGAGGGAGAAGTAGACTCCCCATGGAGCTGGGAGCTTGATGCAGGACTCTATCCCGGGATTCCAGGATCATGACCTAAGCCGAAGGCAGTCGCTTAACCAACTGAGCCCCCCAGGTGCCCTGCTCTAGAATTCTTAAATGTTAAAAGAAAAATAGTTTTGTAGTTAAAAAAATAAATTACAGAGCCACAATTAACCTTGACATTATCATACATGTTCGAAAATATATTTAAGGACTTTGGTTCACATATATGAGCTGTACAACACTTGAGAAACTCTAAGACTCCACACATTAAAGAACGGTAATAAGAATGACTAGAAATCACTTTAAAAATAAAAGAATCACCAAAGGGGCGCCTGGGTGGCTCAGTCGTTACTCATCTGCTTTTGGCTCAGGTCATGATCCTGGGATCCTGGGATCAAGTTCCCCTCAGGCTCCCTGCTCAAAAGGGAGTGGGAGCGGGGGTGGGGATGTCTGCTGCTACCTCTCCCTCTGCCTCCTACTCTCTGCTCATGCTCTGTCTCTCTTTTTATTTCAAATAAAAAAATAAAATCTTAAAAAAAAAAGGACCGTAAAATGTGACCTGCTACCTACTTCTCATGTGATGGTAAAGATGGCCCCGCTGACTGCTGTGAGGTTGAACATAAGTTTGTAGGCAAAAATGGCAGTAATAGGGCACCTGGGTGGCTCAGTGTGTTAAGCCTCTGCCTTCAGCTCAGGTCATGATCTTAGAGTCCTGGGATCATGTCCCACATCCGGCTCTCTGTTCGGCAGGGAGCCTGCTTCCTCCTCTCTCTCTGGCTCTCTGCCTACCTATGACCTCTCTCTGTGTGTCAATTAAATAAATAAAATCTTTAAAAAAAAAAAATGGCAGTAATACAGAGCCCAATGTACATTTCAACCAGCCTGCAGAGTTAGCAGTACTATTGCTGAGACCCTGCAGGCCACATTAAAGAAAAGCATACCACAGTCCCAAATTTTAAAATGAGACAAGAAAGTGGGAGTGGAGAGTATCATACTCAAAACAGGAATGTCCTCTCATAGGCAAGCAGTGAAAACTTCTGATTACAAATCAGTCTTCAAAGGAAATAGCCTCTAGAAATTAAGCTGAAGGTATGAAAAGAGACTTCTGGTAATGATATTTCTGATCAATTTTCTCCTCAATTTACAGATTTTGCTAGTAATAAGACAGTCTACATTCTGGTCTGAAGGTATTGTTTTTTGGTTTTTCACAGGATCTAAAATAAGACTAAATTGTGTGCTCTGATTTCCACTTTAATAAATATTTGTTACCAAGAAATAGACTCTTAATTACAGAGAACAAACTGAGTTACCAGAGGGGAGGAGAGTGGGGTGGTGAGTGAAATAGGTGATAGGGATTAAGGAGGGCACTTATCAAGATGAGCACCGATAGATGGAATTGTTGAATTACTATATTGTACACCTGAAACTAATACTATATGTTAACTAACGAAGTAAAATAAAAACTTAAAATAATTATAATTTTCAGAAATGTGTTTGTTAAAACTGTAGAGAGTACTTAAGTTTAAAAATACACAGGACTGGGGCGCCTGGCTGACTCAGTTGGTAGAGCACGTGACTCTTGATCTTGGGGTTTTGAGTCTGAGCCTCAGGTTGGGTGTAGAGATTACTTAAAAAAATAAAATCTTTAAAAAATGTAAAATAAAAATGCACAGGATTTTGGGAAAACTAGAACATATGCAGGTGGGTGCTTAAGGAATTTTCTGCCCATTTTGCCAGAAGCAGGGTGCCATCTGCTTGTGCCGTGAATCAAGCTAACCCTCAGCAGTCTCCAAAGTTGACAGGAAAATCTGGTTGTTTAGTTAACATTGAAAACACACTCTAAATCCAAGATGAACTGTTATTTTTTAAACTGATCTTAGACATAGTTAAAAACTTGTTTTCCCCCATTAAAAGCAGCTGTTTTTATATCCTTTCCTCATACAACTACTTTTTAAAAAATTAAATTATGAAAACTACTGATTTCAAGAGTACTCTTCAAGTAAACCAAAATCTATTTATTAATTCATCATCTGAAAAATTAGCTCATCTTTTTATATTGGCAATTATTTCTACCTTTTAGAGTACAAATATCAACAAATAAGAAAAAAAAAAGCAGAGCAAAATGATCTACATTATTATGATCCAAATATTCAAGTGGAAAATATAGATCTTCATTCTCTTATCCTGTTATTGCTTTATCTAACTGAAACTTCAAGTAGTCTGGGCAGGGATAAAGTACACTGTTATAGTGTCATTGTGTTTAAATAGCATAAAACACCAATAACTACCAGATTACACATATTTTAAATTAGTGTGTACATTACTAAAAGCCTAAAGAAAACACTCCTGCCAGATATGGGGGAGGGGAGATTCCAGACTATATTGATTAGGAAAGTTTTTGGCTTGATTATTTTGAATGACAACTGGAAATACCTTCCTCAGAACAGACGCTAAAAAAAAAGACCTGTAATAAAACACTGCAAAAAATCTATGTAAAGGACTAAAAATCTAATTTAACTAAGAAATGACTCGATATACTGATTTTTTAAAAGTTTTGTTTCCTCTGTGAATAAATATACTAATAATGAGATCATCTACCTCTATATCTTTTAAGACTACATAGAATTTTGGGCATATTTGGATCATATTATGTACCTATCAATTTTAATTCCATGAGAATATCTGTCATCTCATGAAAAACTTTCACCTTAAAATTGTTGTTATTTGGATAACATGCCTAAAATTTGTTGAACTGCATCAATTTAAAATTTCATAACATGATCACATTGGTACTGTCACACAGCTATTATTTTCACACATTGCAACACTGAAATTGATCACAAGCACATGAGCCATGAAAAAAAATTCCTCCTAAGTCCCATGTTTCTAGCACCTTTAGGAAATAAGGTTTTCTTGTCTTACTTTCAGGAAGCTGAAAACAGATGAATTTGGCTTTGGTGAGATCAAGGTATACTTAAGGGAAACTGGGTTTGTTGGCCCCTGCCACGGAGATTGGTAGCGTGGGTCTGGTAGCCTGTGTGTGAGTCTGCATGTGGGTGCACACATGTAAAGAGGGGGGGAAAGTGTGAATATAGTTCCACTCTCACATTCATTTATAACGTATTATAAGCCTTTAAAGGGCATGAGGCCCTGAGGCCAAGCAGTAAGTTGATGTTTGCTGTGGTTAAGATACTAGTAAGCAAGGCAGGAGAGGAACTCGGCTTGTTCATTAGGAAGGTCTACTTTTTTATAAGGTCACTTTCAGTTCTAAAAAAATCAAACATTCAAAGAATATCAATTACTAGGAACACAAAGATGAATATAACATAGTTTTGGCCCTAAAGCTAATCTGATGAAAAACTTAATCACTATGTTCACTATTCCTCAATAATTTTATACATACATACACGCTCACACAAATATATATGAAATATTCAAAGAACAAAAACACATGTTCTGAAGAAACTTAAAACTTTGGCCTCATGAAATAGGAAAAATAACTGAAAATTGACAATATCATCACTCCACAAAAATAAATAATCTATCAACCACAGCACTACCCAAAAACAAGCTTTTAATACCACACTCAATAACCAGCCATCCATATTTTGTTCCCTTTAAAAAAGAAAAAAAAAATCCTGCACTCATAGAAGAAAATGACATCAACAAATTTAATGAAATTTATTTTCAGGAAACCATTTAGAATAAGTAAGGGGAATACGGTTTAAATACCACATACACATACACCCCCCATAATGCTTAATATATCAAGAAAACAGAAATAGGGGGTGCCTGGGTGTCTCAGTCACTTAAGGGTCTGCCTTGGGCTTGGGTCACAATGTCAGGGTCTTGGAATGGAGTCCCTCATTGGGCTCCCTGCTCCACGAGGAGCCTGCTTCTCCCTCTTCCCTCTGCCTCCCCCCAGCCCACTCACATGAATAAATAAAATATTAAAAAAAAACAGAAATAAGCCCATACATTTATAAACAAATGATTCTGACATAGGTGCCAAGACAACTCAATGTGGAAAGAATAGTCTTTTCAAGAAATGGTGCTAGAATAACAGGGTATCCACATACAAAAGTATGAAGACAGATATTATATGTCACACCATACACAAATTTGGCTCATATTAGATCTTTATACATCCTGAATACTGGCTCCTAATCAATATACTGATATGATTTGAAAATATTTTTGCTTTCTTGATGTCTTTTGACTATTAAACTTTTAGAAGAAAATATAGGCATAATTCTTTGTGACACTGGATTAGACAATAGTTTCTTTGATAGGACACAAAAAGCACAAAAACAGGAAAAAATAAACATGACTTCATCAAAATTTAAAATTTTTGTGCTTCAAAAGACATCATCAAAAAAATGAAAAGACAACCTGAGAATGGGAGAAAATCTTTTCAAATCATATATCTGATAAGGTCTAGTATTCAGAATATATAAAAAAAATTCTTACAAATCAACAGTCAATTAAGAATTGGGCAAAGGATTTGAAGGGACATTTATCCAAAGAAGATATACAATGTCCTATAAGCACACAGAAAGATATTCAGCATCATTAGTCACAAAGGAAATACAAATCAAACCCATAAAAAGGTGCCACTTCATACCTACTACAATGGATATAATTAAAAAGGTAGTAACAATTGTTGACGGGATGTGGAAAAACCAGAATCTTCATTCACTGCTGGTGAGAATGTAAAATGGTATGTTTTGTCATTTCCCCCCAAAAAATTAGGCATAAAGTTAACATGACCCAGAGATTCCACTCCTTGGTATATACCCAAGAAAACTGAAAACATGTCAACAACAAAATTGTTCAGTATTATTCATAATAGTCAAGATGTGTAAACAACCCAGATGTCCATCAGCTGATAAATACGCTACATTCATAAAATGGAATATAATTCAGTCATAAAATGGAATAAAGTACTGAAACATGCTACATAAATAATATGGATGAACCTTGAAAACTTTATGTTGAGTGAAAATAAGCCAATCACAAGAATTTAAATATGTTTCCATATATATGAAATGTATACAATAATCAACTCTATAAAGACAAAGTGAATCAGCGGTTGCTAGAGACTAAGGGAAGGGAAAGTGAGCAGTGACTATTAATGCATTGCCGGTTTTCTCTTTAGGGTGATGAATGTTCTGGAATTAGTTAATAGTAATGGTCGTACCCAAGTTACTGTGCAATACTAAAAACCACCTAACTATACATTTTTAAAAGGTAAATTTTATGGTACCTCAACTTTTTAAAATTATTTGAGAGTAAAAATAATGTCTTTGAGATCTTCGTGGATGAAAAGAGAAAGTAAAAACAAAATAAAACTGCAGAACAAACACTTGGGGCAACCCTCACCTGTGTTGAACAAAAGGGAAAAAGAGGGTAGAGAAGCAATCAAAGAGTATGCAGAACTTCTTATATCGAAAAGAACACACAGTTAGCACTGTCAAATTCTTTTGGGAACTGACTGAGTGATGAATACGCTTATTAATACAATGAGTCTCACCCAGTTTAAGTTCTCTCTCTTAAAGAAGAAGCCTGATTACTACCCTAACCTCGTTCTCTAGTTGGGGCCAATTCTGCACATTATCTTCTCTCAAAATATTCTGTAAGTCAGGCTTTTCACTGTCTGACCTTTTCTTCATTAGACGGAATTAGTAAATGTTTATTCAATAAGCATAATATAAATGGAATCCCTTTATTATCAGTCTGATCCTGATCTCATTTCTTGAATTTAGTTATTAAATCTATCTTCTTGACTAGCTTGTAAAGTAATAATTTTATTACTTTATTGTTTTAAGTTATTATGTTTCTTTTTTCTCTGTAAAAGTTCTACTGTAGCTTTCAATAACACAGAACGACTTCCCCAGAGAATGACTGGAAATTTAAAAGTTCTAATCATTTTGATGCTAGCTTTGGACATACTTATCCAAAATGGCATTGGAGGGCGCGTGGGTGGCTCAGTGGGTTAAAGCCTCTGCCTTCCGCTCAGGTCATGATCTCAGGGTCCTGGGATTGAGGCTGAGCAGGGAGCCTGCTTCCTCCTCTCTGTCTCTGCCTGCCTCTCTGCGGCAGATCTCTGCAGATCTTGTGATCTGATCTCTCTGTGTGTCAAATAAATAAATAAAATCTTTAAAAAAGAATGGCGGGCGCCTGGGTGGCTCAGTGGGTTAAAGCCTCTGCCTTCGGCTCAGGTCATGATCCCAGGGTCCTGGGATCGAGGCCCGCATCAGGCTCTCTGCTCGGCAGGGAGCCTGCTTCCTCCTCTCTCTCTGCCTGCCTCTCTGCCTACTTGTGCTCTCTCTATGTCAAATAAATAGGGCACCTGGGTGGCTCAGTGGGTTAAAGCCTCTGCTTTCGGCTCAGGTCATGATCTCAGGGTCCACGGGATCGAGGCCCGCATCGGGCTCCCTGCTCAGCGGGGAGCCTGCTTCCTCCTCTTTCTCTGCCTGCCTCTCTGCCTACTTGTGATCTGATCTCTCTCTCTGTCAAATAAATAAATAAAATCTTTTAAAACAAACAAACAAACAAACAAATAAATAAAATCTTTTTTTAAAAATGGCATTTTATCGGGAATTGAACGGTACACTTAGGATGAGCACCAGGTGTTGTATGGAAGTGTTGAGTGACTATATTGTACACCCAAAACTAATATTACACTGTATGTTAACTAGCTGGAATTTAAATAAAAACTTTTAAAAATGGTATTTTATGGAATATATGCAGAAGGGCAAAAAAAAGTAAAGATTTTCTTATTTTTCAGTAACTGTCTAATAAGAGAGAACATTTTAGAAAAAGAACAAGTGCATAGGTAAATGTGTTTGGAGCCACTTTCCTTGTATCACACTTTGTTCTGTTTAATTTTATTTTCCAGGGCATCCGAAAACTACTAGGTTATAAACGGTCTGTCTAATCAGCCAAGACAGTCTTGGCACTACTCTGAAATAAGATATGCCAGGTCTACCCTCCAGTATTATGTGACTGGCCTAGTTAGGGGATGTATATACATGATAGAGAGACATCATCAATATGGATGCTATGATGTCATCATATCATGAATAATGTTTCCTGTAGCAATGATATGCACAGTGAATTAGATTAAAATATGAGTTATAAAGAATTAAAAAAAAACCTCTCAACATATCTAGTGTAATACCAATGTGCACAATTTAGTTTGAAACACGAACAGCATAGGCTTAAACGTTCACTCTTTTAAAACTATATTTTAGATTCCAAAAATAATTTTTAAATTAAGTCTTGTTTTCATATTCTAATTTTCAAGTTATATTTTACCTTGGTTCCAGTATAATTAAGACTTTTTAAAGACTACATTTTGCCAATATAGAGCTTAAAAAGTATTATCCCATTGTCTGAATTTAAGCCTCAGAATCTAGATATCATCAAGAAACACTTCTATTAAAGATACTTTTTAACACTTGCATGTGGTCCCATGCCCTATGACCTCAGAAATATTAGAATGACATTGATACCTACTAAAAGAAGCATCAAGTAAATTTTAAGGGAAAAATTCACTTACATACTTGCACAAAGAGCAACTTGAGGACTTGAATTATAAGGGGAAAACACATGGAGGATCAAAGTAACAGGTACTATTAATATTTTGATAAAGCTGCCATGATACTAAGGTTCTTCTGTTAACTTTGTTACAATAAAAATCACTTCCATTCATGGAGTATCTACTATGTGCTAGACGTTACATGTAAACTGTTTTATTTAATCCTTAAAAATAATACCATTTTCCCCACTTTACAAATGAGGGAAATAAAACTTGGTAACTTTGACCAAGGACATACACAAGGTAAGGAAATAGAGCAGGGTTTTGAATCCAAGTTGGTCTAATTCCAAAAACCTATTCCTTCACTAGGCTATAATGTCCTACCTTCTGTTCTACAGCAGGGTTGCAAACCCAAATGCCAACAGAAGTCCTGCAACTAAAATAAAGTGTATGCGGTGAGTTAAAAAAAAAAAAAAAGAATAAGGTAGTTTTCCAACCAAGCATACATCTGCCTATCTAACCTGGTACACATTGTGCAAGCATAACAAAGGAGCCAAATGAAATATCTCTATGGGCTACTAATCTGCTGGATCCATGTAAAATAAATAAATAAATAATTTGGGAATAAGCAGAAGATAAAAAGCAATCCTAGTAGGAAAGTATTTTGAAAAAATTAGTGATTTTCATATTATGTATAGGACTAAAACCAGTAATCATTGAACAAGTAGATAAAATACAAACTTCTTTTATCGTGACTTTTTTACTTTTGAATCTTATGTAAAACCTAGTAGCAACAATAAACTTTGTAGTAAAGCATCATTTAATATTGGCAGTCCTCTTTTATATACAGCATTTACAAAGATAAATTTGAAGACTGAAAGTATACAAGTCTAAAAAATAGACATATATGCTATAATGGTGGTTGTATTCCTACAGTACCAAACTACATAGTCAAAATCCCAATTAAGCTTTGAGGGCACTACCTATTTCCTGAACACCACTTGCCCCCCAAACCAGCAATCCAGGGGGGAGCAGATAATCCTCATAGGCACCTCAACCCTCTGTCCCCCTAGGAATTTGAACCAGTTATTTCTCTTTCCTACAAGCCTACAGCCCTACCACTGACCAACCCTCACTTCCCGCAAGAGCAAAAAGTGGGTGGTAAAATGGCATAAGAGTAACAGAAAGGAAATGGCAGGACATGGGGGAATCCCAGGCAGATGGGCACCACTATAAGCAAACAAATTCCAAACCATGGCTATGTCGTGATCCAGAGACACATACTAGCTATCTAGGAAAACTGGGAGATTCCCTTCATGAGGCAGGACACAGTGAAAATATTCAGACCACTGTCAGCCCAATTGCCTAAGGTAAAAAACAATGTCAGTGATCTGGGGCAAGAAATGCCATAATGCAAAAGTTCAAAATTATCAAGTCTCAGGAAATAGAATATGGAAGATTCAGTCCCACATGCAGGAGCTCAGGATGTCAATATAATGTTCAAAAATAGAGTGTTTATGAAAGTCAAGAACCACAAATATGTACTATCATTTTATAGATATACAAAAGAGGCTATCCATAATACAATACCCATATATTAAGAACAGCAGGTATTTATGAATAGATATTTAGGCTAAGTAGAACTGCTGATCTATGGATGAAATACCACACTGATATAGGCATTCATGAAATGACACTGCCAAATATCTTGCATATAGTCATTATTTTCATCCTGTTCTAACATTACATTTTATTTTACTTAGTATTATCCATCTATACATCACTGTATCAGGTTTGTAACACTGACCTTTTTTAAGAATCATATATATCAGAAAGTCTAATAATGTTTGATCCTTTCAGCTCGTTTTCTCTTCTCTACCCATTCAACAGACTCTGCTACATGTCACCCATCTAAATACCCATCACTTATTCTTCTACACAAAATTGTTGAGCAGCTCTAAAGAAGTCTAATACTTTAAATGACACTACTAATTTAGCCACTCTAATTTCATGTATTTCTTTCAAATAAAAAAGTATATATGTGAACACAGCTGACATTATAACAACAAAAATCATACATATCCCCAATCCCACCCACAACTACTATTATAACCACCAAAATTCCTCATTAATACTCATATCATATTCTAAATGTATTGTTTACAAAGAAGCCACTAAACTAACACATTATTCATATGCATTCTAGAATTAATTGATATAACGAGAAAGGGAAAAGGGTAGAAATCACAATTAATCTTTACCTAGAGATGAGTGATTTTTATAATGCACAAAATGAAAATTAAAGGTAAATGAGGGAAAATTCTCAAAACAATAACTGAAATCACTACTGTTCCTAAATAATAACTTGATTTCTTTGCATTTATGTATGTGCTTTCAGCAGCAAATAGTGAATAATTTGGTGGCTCCATTCTGGCATTTAATCTGCCTCAAATAAAGTCATTTTTGAACTTCTAGTTAAAAATTTGGGGGCTGCAAGTTTCTATTACAAGGTAGTAATTACGAACTCCCAGCTGTGAAATAAATATTACCTGAACAGAACTTCTTAAAATGCTCTTTACAATTAAATACCTAGTAATCATTCAACAAGGCAAGAAATGGAAGGTTTATGGTGGGAAAAACAACCAAACACTACTTTACAACAGGTTTCTGGAAACTATGAACTCAATTGGCAGATTACTAATTACCGGAAAGGAGAAAGGATGTTGGTTCCAAGAATCGCTGTAACAATTTAGATACAGATGTAACAGGACCTAAATAAATTGCTCCTTGCATAGAACAGGGGTACAATAATCTCAACCAAATCCTGTAGGTTACACCCACAGTCTGTTGAAAGACAGTCATCAGTGGGAAAGCCATTCACAGGGGCTTGAGGTAGAACTGATAGAGAAAGTCCGATATATTCAGCATTTTCTCTAAAAAGAAAGAAAAAATTAGGCTGGCAAGATGACAGGGAACCAGCAAGATCTGTCTCCTGTGTTACAAAAGATGTAGGAGGCTGCTTGAGAACTGACTAAAAAAATCCCCTGGAAGACAGTAACATTTTTTAAAAAGTAACATGTAAATTATAACAATAGGATATCACCACCACACTTCCAATCCTTTTCTTCCCCCCCTGCTTTATCACGTACTGAATGAGCTATAAGTCTTGGGTGGGGGGGAGACTTCCTCAAAAGTTTAAAAATACAGGGTAAGCTTAGTAGAGGAAATATATATAAATTATAATTAAGAAATTTGTTGGAAGACAATGCATGTAACCTGATGACCATGACTCAGAATTGTGTAGTTTACATCAGAATGGCATGAATGCCCTCAAATAACCTAATGACCTCTGGGCCAGGAGAACATGGGATCAAGGACCTCTTTCCTGGTACTATACCGAGATTATCTGTCTAAGCCCTTGTTTACAGTTTACAGATCTGGACTTCAGTATGCAAAATTGAATTAATGACAGAACCAAAGGGAATGACTATTTCTTTTACCATATAATCAAATAATATCCATATATATCCATACAATAATCAACTAGGCTCAAAATCTGAAAATTGTTTCCTTTCTTTTATGCTTTATAATTATTTAAAACTAACAAAACTTCTCTCAAAATGTTTATCTAATCAGCAGAGCCTCAAAATATCCCCCTCAAATACTGATCAATTATGTGGCAGTTTTAACTTGTGTCCACAAATTCTTTGACAGATCTCCTTCCAGGAGATGGAGCTTGATTCTCCTCCGTATTTGAATGTGGGCTAGACTTGCGAATTGCTCTACTGAACACACCACTGAAAGAGAAAAAAAGCAACTTTGCAGGGGAGAAACATGGCGTCCATCACTTTACCAAGTGATCAAAGTTAACATCACCAGTAGTAAGTCACGTTGATACCATGTACCCCTTGATATGATAGAATGAGAAGGGTTCTTCACACATCTGTGGTATTCTTCCCCAAAATGCATAAGCCTGTATCTAATCATGAGAAGACATCAATTCAACCCAAACTGACATTCTACAAAATATCCGAGTAGTACTCTTCAAAAGTATCAACGTCAGGAAAAACAAAGAAAACCTGAGAAAGCATCATAGATTAGGAAAGACCAAGGAGATATGACAATGAAATGCAACATGGTTTCCTGGATTGGATCTAGGAACAGAAAAAAAGTATTCGTGGAAAAACTGGTGAAATCTGAATAGTCGACAGTTCAGTTAATAGAACTGTACTGATGTTAATTTCTTCATTTTGATCTATAGTTATGTAAGATGTTAACACTAGGGGAAGCTAGGAAAAAGAAATATGGGAACTCTGTACTATTTTTACAACTCTTATATAAATCTAAAATTATTTCAATATAAGGGTTATTTTTCTTCAATTCCTTAACCATATCCTCCCTTAACTTTACAGAGCTGCCAGTCTAGCTCATAGACCTTATCACAGAGATTTTCCAGATTCTAATGTCTTTAGGATCCACCCTCTCTGATATATCTGATATGTACTGAAGGATCAATCTTAACAAGTTCTATCATTTCCCTATTCAAAAACCACAGACGTTTTTACTCAAAACTGTAAATGAGTCCTCAGTGTCTCCGTCTTCTTTATCACTAAGCTTATCACTAAAGGGCATCTGCAAAACAGCCACACACTGCTTACCTAACCTCAAATCTCTACTGGAGATACTTTTTTTAATTTTTTATTTTTTATTTTTTTTAAAGATTTTATTTATTTATTTGACAGAGAGAGACAGAGATCACAAGGAGGCAGAGAGGCAGGCAGAGGGAGAGGGGGAGGAGGAAGCAGGCTCCCTGCTGCGCAGAGAGACCGCTACAGGGCTGGATCCCAGGACCCTGAGATCATGACCTGAGCCGAAGGCAGAGGCTTAACCCACTGAGCCACCCAGGCGCCCCACTTTTTTTTTTTAATATTTAATTTATTTATATGAGAAAGAGAGCCCATGAGCACAAGCAGAGGGAGGAGCAGAGGAAGAGAAGCAGACTCCTCGCTGAGCAGGGAGCCTGGAAACATGGGGCTCAGTCCCAGGACCCTGAGATCAAGACCTGAGTTGAAGTCAGATGCTTAACCTACTGGCCACCCAGGTGTCCCAGAGATACTTATTTTTTCTCTTTTATCATATACCAATGGCATTTAAAAATTTTTTTTTTTAAAGATTTTATTTATTTATTTCACAGAGGGAGAGAGATCACAAGGAGGCAGAGAGACAGGCAGAGAGAGAGGGGGAAGCAGGCTCCCCGCCGAGCAGGGAGCCCGATATGGGCCTCGATCCCAGGACCCTGAGATCATGACCTGAGCCGAAAGCAGAGGCTTTAACCCACTGAGCCACCCAGGCGCCCTAAAAATTTTTTTAATTCAGAAATAATACTGGGCATTCTGGGCAATAAATTTAAAAGACAGAAGTATGGGTTTTGCTTTTAGAAGATTTACAATCTTAAGTACATAATGGTTATGTATTTTATATTTTTATTTTATTTCTCATCACTTTAGTGAACTTTTTTAGTAATTTTAATAGGTTTCCTTCAATTGATTTTTTGGTTTTCTAAATATTTAATCATATCTTCCATAATAAAACACAATTTTATATTTCCCAGTATTTACATATCTACTTCTGACAAGGGTTAAGAATCTAAATTAGTTCTCTTTTCATTTGAAAGTACTGATTAATTCAGGTGCCTGGCTGGCTCAGTGAAGCATACAACTCTTGATCTCAGGGTTGTGAGTTCAAGCCCCATGTTGAGCATAGAGATTACTTAAAAATAGAATCTTTTGGGCGCCTGGGTGGCTCAGTGGGTTAAAGCCTCTGCCTTCGGCTCAGGTCATGATCCCAGGGTCCTGGGATCGAGGCCTGCATCGGGCTCTCTGCTCCGCAGGGAGCCTGCTTCCTCCTCTCTCTCTGTCTGCCTCCCTGCCTACTTGTAATCTCTCTCTCTGTGTCAAATGAATAAATAAAATCTTTAAAAAAAAAATAGAATCTTTTTTTAAAAAAAGTACTGATTAATTCTCAACAATTACAAATGATGATATTATAAAATGGCACAGTAAACACACAGCTTGACCTAGA
The DNA here is from genome assembly GCA_002007465.1 of Ailurus styani. Lineage (NCBI taxonomy): Eukaryota > Metazoa > Chordata > Mammalia > Carnivora > Ailuridae > Ailurus > Ailurus styani. The sequence continues at coordinate 3,551,671 of LNAC01000213.1, read as the reverse complement.
AGGGAACAAGTGGTAACAGAATTCCCAAATCTTATCATCACATTCTAAGAAGCTTCCCAAAAACATACTCTTCCCTTTGCCAAGAAGCCTTTTTCAGTCCATTTTAATGCACAAATAATTTTCTACTAACTTTAAAAATATTTTAACTATATCCAGCAAGTTAGTTCACAGATATTGATGAACTGATTCTAAATTTTATATCGAAAGGCAAAAAAGCAGAACGAGTCAACATGATACTGAAACAGAAGAACAAAGCTGCAGGACTGATGTTGCCTGACTTCAAGATTCACTATAAGCTACAACAATCATGGTAATGTGACACTGGAAAAAAGACAGTCAAAGAATAGAACTAGAAAGCCCAGAAATAGCCCCACATAAATATAGTCAACTGGGGGGGATAAATAAATAAATTAATTAATTCAACCTATTTTTAACAAAGAAACAAAGGCAATAAAATGGAGAAAAGATAGTCTCTTCAACAAAAGACTCTAGAAGACCTGGGCATCTGCAAGCAAAAATGAATCTAGACACAGACCTTACATCCTTCACAAAAATTAACTCAAAGTAGGTAACAGACCTAAATGTAAAACACAAAACTATAAAACTCCTAGGAGAGAACATAGAAGAAAATATAGATGACCTTGGATATGGTGATCCCTTTTTAGGCACAACACCAAAGACACAATCTATGAAAGAAATAATTCATAAGCTGGATTTCATTAAAATTAAAAACTTCTGTTTTGTGAAAGACAATTACTAAAGGAAAAGATAAGCCACAGACTAAGAGAAAATATTTGTAAAAAAACACATCTGATAAAGGACTGTTATCTGAAATATACAAAGACCTCTTTAAAACTCAACAATAAGAAAACCTGAGGGACAAAAAAAAGAAAGGGCCAGGACACCTGGGTGGCTCAGTGGGTCAAGCACCTGGCTCTTGATTTCAGCTCAGACCATGATCTCAGGGCCATGAATGGGTTCAGGTCCTGAGTCAGGCTCCATGCTCAGCAGGAAGTTTGCTTGAGGATTCTCTACCTTTCCCTCTGCTCCTCCCCCAGCTCGCTCTCTCTCAAATAAATAAATAAGGTTTTATTTATTTTGGGGGGGAAAGCACATGCATAAGCAGGGGGAGCAGCAGGCAGAGGGAGAAGAAGAAGCAGGCTTCCCACAGAGTGGGGAGCCTGATGTGGAACTTGATTCCAGGACTCTGGGATCATGACCTGAACCAAAGGCAGACGCTTAACTGACTGAGCCACTCTGGTGCCCCAAGAAATCTTTTTTTTTTTTTCTTTTAAACGACCAAAGAACGTAAAAGACCCCTCACCAAAGAAGGTATACGGATGGTAAATAAGCATGTGAAATGATGCCCCACATCACACATCATCAGGGAAATGCAAATTAAAACAAGGAGATACCACTATACACCTATTAGGACAGCCAAAATCTGGAACTCCAACACCACCAAATGGTAGCAAGGATGTGGAGCCACAGAAACTATCACACATTGCTGGTGAGAATTTGGTGCTTTCTTACAAAACTAAACATACTCCGACCATTAAGGCAGCAACTGTAGTCCTTGGCATTTACCCTTAAAGACTTGAAAAATCATGTTCACACAAAAACCTTCTAGGGGATGTTTAAGCAGCTTAATTCATAATAGCCAAAGCTTGAGAGTATCCAAGATGTCCTTCAGCAGGTGAATGGATAAATTGTGGTACATCCAGACAATATAAATATTATTCAGTACTAAAAAGAAATGAACCCTCAACCCATGAAAAGACATGGAAGAACCCCCACATATTAGTAAGTGAAAGAAGGCAATCTGAAATGGTTCTATACTATGTAATTCCAACTATATGACACTCTGGAAAAGGCAAAATTATGGAGACAGTAAAAAGATCAGTGGTTGTAGGGCGCCTGAGTGGCTCAGTGGGTTAAATCCTCTGCCTTCTGCTTGGGTCATGATCTCAGGGTCCTGGGATCAAGGCCCGCATCGGGCTCTCTGCTCGGTAGGGAGCCTGCTATCTCCTCTCTCTCTCTCCCTGCCTCTCTGCCTACTTGTGATCTCTCTCTCTGTGTCAAATAAATAAAATTTAAAAAAATATATATCAGTGGTTGTAGTGGAGGAGAGATGAATAGGCAGATCATAGAATTTTTAGGGCAGTGAAAATACTCTCTATGATATTATAATAAAGAATTAAAAAAAAGAATTTATATCATTACAGATTACTTTAAATCCGTAGTATGTGCACCACAAAAAATGAACCTTAAGGTAGATTATATACTTTGGGCAATTATGTCATGTCAATGTAGATTCTTCCTTGGAAAAATGTACCCATTCTAGTTCAGGGATGTTGATAATAGGGAAGGCTATGCATGTGTGAGGACAGGTGGTATACGAGAAATCTCTGCATCTCCCTCTCAATTCTTTGTCACCTTAAAAACATTCTTTAAAAAAGTCTTAAAAGGGGCACTTGAGTGGCTTAGTCAATTAAGCGCCTTCCTTCGGCTCAGGTCATGATCTCAAGGTCCTGGAATTGAGCCTCGAATTGAGTTGGGCTCCATGCTCAACACGGAATCTGCTTCCTCCTCTCCCTCTCCCTACCCCTGCTCGTGCTCGCTCTGTCTCATAAATAAAATATTTTTAAAAAAATAATAAATAGGGCGCCTGGGTGGCTCAGTGGGTTAAAGCCTCTGCCTTCGGCTCAGGTCATGATCTCAGGGTCCTGAGATCGAGCCCCGCATCCGGCTTCCTGCTTCAGCAGGGAGCCTGCTTCCTCCTCTCTCTTTGCCTGCCTCTCTGCCGACTTGTGATCTCTCTCTCTCTCTCTCTCTCTGTGTCAAATAAAAATAAAATAATAAAAATAATAAATAAATAAAAGGAACTTATAGAGTAAATGACCTCCCAATTCCTTCTAGCTCTAACTTTTTACAATCCTCAGTAACAGGGACCATTAAAGTAAATGTGAAGGGATTCTAGGAAGATGGTGATGAAGACTGCATATTTTGAATTTCTCTAAATTACCCCATTAAAACAGAACAATTAGGGTACCTAAGTCAAAATTTACAAACAATATTTATAATAAAACTAGATAACAAAGTATTTCTGCACAAACCATAAGAGACTCCTAATCTCACAAAACAAACTGAGGGTTACTGGGGGGTGGGAGGGTAGGGATAGGGTGGATGGGTTAAGGACATTGGGGAGGGTTTGTGCTTTGGTGAATGCTGTGAAAGATGTAAGCCTGATGATTCACAGACCTGTACCCCTTGGGCAAAGAATAAAAAATAAAATTAAAAAAAAAACACAAAGTATATCTGTGAACCTCAAAATAGAAGCAAACAAGGAAATGACACCGACAACTATAAAATATGTATAATCAAAGATCCTGTCAACAGAAACTGTCCTTAAAGTATACTGGCACATACTTTCATAAATATGCAAGAACCCAGGGAATACTGTTCCCCTGAGCCCTTTCTGAAAACATACTATAAAATGGCAACATCAAGTAAAAATTTCTGAAATGGAGGCGCCTAGGTGGCTCAGTTGTTAAGCGTCTGGCTTCGGCTCAGGTCATGATCCCAGGGTCCTGGGATTGAGCCCGGCATTGGGCTCCCTGCTCCGTGGGAAGCCTGCTTCTCCCTCTCCCCCTGCTTATATTCCCTCTCTCACTGTCTCTCTCTGTGTCAAATAAATAAATAAAATCTTAAAAAAAAAAAAATTCTGAAATGATGGAAATGTTCTCTATGTGGTCCAATATTGTAACTTAACAGCTACATGTAACTATTAGGCACTTGAAATGTGGCTAATATACTATGGAACTAAATTTTTATCTTATTTTTATTAATTTAAATAGCTATGTGGTCAGTTTTAATGGTACAGCTATAGAATGAGGATTAGACAACTAAAAGGACTGGTTTGCCATAAGGACAGGCAAAGTATCCCAGATAATAAATGAAGAAAATATGACAGAATCAAAATGAATGAATGAATGAATGAATGAATGAATGAATGGTGGATCTACCGATGGCTTGATAACAACCCCAAAAGAGAGACCATCATACACTATGTTCCACATGATAGAACCATACAATAACTTAAGAAGTGGTCTTACAACATTTCTCCAAAGAAGATATACAAATGGCCACTAAGCACATGTAAAGATGCTCAAAATCATTAATCATTAGTGAAATGCAAATCAAAACAATATTGTATCATATCTCACCCAGCAAAATAGCTATAATCAAAAAGTCAAACATTAACAAGTGTTGCTGAGGATATGGAGAAGTTGGAACCTTTGTACATTATTGATGGGAATGTAAAATGGTACAGTCATTCCAGAAAAAAAAGTTTGGCAAACTTTTATTTTTTTAAAGCTTTTTTTTTTTTTAATTTGACAGAAAGAGAGATTACAAGTAGGCAGAGAGGCAGGCAGAGAGAGAGAAGGAAGCAGGTCCCCTGCTGAGCAGGCAGCCTGATATGGGGCTCGATCCCAGGACCCTGAGATCATGACCTGAGCCGAAGGCAGAGGCTTTAACCCACTGAGCAACCCAGGCACCCCAAGTTTGGCAGACTTTTAGAAAGCTAATTATAGAATAGTAACATTAGCAGCAATTCCTCTCCTAGGTAGCTATACAAAAGAACTGAAAACATATGTCTGCACAAAAACTTGTATACAAAAGATCACAGCAGCATTATTTTTTTTGTTTTTTTCCCCCCAGTCTTACTGAGATATAATTGGCACAAGTGTACAATATAACGATTTAAGTTTATATTGCTAAATGATTACCATAATAAGTTAACTTCAGTAACCTCATATAGTTATAAAATTCTTTTCCTATGATGAGAATTTTTAAGATTTACTCTCTTAGCAACTTCCAAATATATAATATTTGGTAACTATAGTCACCATGCTGTACCTGACATCCTAGAACTTATTTATCTTACAAGTAAAAGTTTTACCTTTGAACCACCTTTACCCACTCCCACCCCCAACCCCCGCCCCGCCCCACCTCTGGCAACCACTCATCTGTTATCTTCAGTTGATTTTTTATTCCATATAAAAGTGAGATCATACAATATCTGTCTTTCACTGCCAGCTTTATTTCACTTAGCATAATGCCCTCAAGATCTATTCTTTGGTATTGCCACAAATATAAGGATTTCCTTCTTTTTTATTGTTGAATAATAATTTTCACATAATATACACATATATCACATTAGGTTGTTTCCATGTCTTGGCTATTGTAAATTATGCTGCAATGAACATCTGGATATAGATATTTTTTGGAGATAATGATTTCATTTCTTTTGGATATATACCCAGAAGTGGGATTGCTAGATCATATGGTAGTTCCATTTTTTTTATTTTTTGAGGAACCTCCCCCATACTGTTTTCCCTACTAGCTGAACCAATTTACGTGCCCACCAACAGAGCATAAGGATCCTCTTTTCTCTACATCCTTGCCAATACCCTTTAACTCCTGTCTTTTTGATAAGAGCCATTTGACAAGTGTGAAGTGGTATCTAACTGTTGTTTTGATTTGCATTTCCCTGATGATTAGTGATGTTAAGCACTTTTTCAAGTACCTATTGGCCATTCCGATATCTTCCTTGGAAAATGTCTATTTGGTTCCTCTGCCCATTTTCTAATCAGTTTATTTTTGTTATTGAGTTATATTAAGCAACATTGTTCTTATTTTTTCAGATTTTTTTTTTTTATTTGACAGAAAGAGAAAGATCACAAGTAGGCAGAGAGGCAGGCAGAGAGAGAGGAGGAGGCAGGCTCCCCGCTGAGCAGAGAGCCCGATGCGGGCCTCAATCCCAGGACCCTGGGATCATGACCTGAGCTGAAGGCAGAGGCTTAACCCAGTGAGCCACCCAGGCGCCCATTTTTTCAGATTTTTAAATTATTTTGTTTATTGACCATTTCCTAATTATAAAAGAGAATTGTACCTAACTCATCCCTATGCCAAACTGAGATGGACTCAAAAGCTTATAACTGTACCCATCTCCTTCCTTTTATCATAACTCACCAATTTGGGGGTGGAAGGGGAAGAATATATTCACTCATTAATATGTGATCCCTAACCTTATTAAAAACTGAATTAACTTGAAGGCCCACTGGAGGGAAATAGGATTCTGCAAACTAGGAACCAACATTGACTCTGCTAAGCAGAATTATTTATTTTTTAAGATTTTATTTGTTTATTTGTTGGGGTGGGCAGGCAGAGATAGAAGTAGACTCCCTGCTGAGCAGGGAGCCGAGGCGGAACTCGATCCCAGGACTCTGGGATCATGATCTGAGCCAAAGGCAGGTGCTTAACTGACTGAGCTACCCAGGCATCCTAAAAGCAGAATTATTCTTATTAGTCAAAAAAGTGTATCAATACTTTGGCTGAATGGTCAAATAAAATGTGGTATATCCATGTAATGGAATATTATTCAGCAACAAAAAAGAATTACTGGTATAGTCTACAAATGGACAAACCTCAAGAACATGCTCAGTGAAAGACAGATACAAATGAACATATACTTTATAATTCTATTTATATGAAATGTAAGAAAAAAAGGCCAATCTATAGAGACGGACAGAAGTAGATCAGTGGTTGCTGAGGGCTCAGGCAGAAATAAGGAGTGATTATAAATGGGTACAAGGTTTCCTTTTAAGATGATGAAAATGTTCTAAAATCAGATTGTTATACTAGTTGCATAACTGTAAATATACATTCATTGAATTGTTCACTTAAAATAAGTGTACTCTACAGTGTGTACATTGTGCCTCAAAAGGCTATTTTTTTTAAAAAGTTGCAAAAAATATCTAAATAAAATGAAGTCTATGGTTCTACCAACAAACATAAAGAGCAGGGGCAAGATGACATGTTAATAACACAACAGAGACACAATAAGCAAAATCTAGACTATGGTAAACTGTAAAGGAAAATCAATTGTTTCTTCAAAGAAACACTGCAAAGGGGAGGGTGGAGGAGGAGCTTCTATGCCTTTTCTAGGCACACCACTCTCCTAGCATCTCTACATGTTTACCAATCTGAAAGTTCACCCAATTTCACTGTTCAAGAGCTCCTAAAGTGGGTGGAACTAAAACTTCCCACTTTCTAATCAATTGGTCTTTCTGGTGACCAGCCCCATCCTGAGGCCAACCAAGGGCCCCATCCTAAGTGACCTCTGTAAAACCTCAGGTGAGATTAAAAGGGGCTCATCATAAATAACAAAAGACACCCCTAACACTCAAGAAACTCCAAGGGTCCTAGGAGCTCTGTGCCAGGAAATGAGGGCACCGATTCATCTATAAAACAGATGGCCTTTTATTCAGCCCCCACAACACAAAAAAGCAGGCAAAGAAAAAACACTAACTAAAATACAACCTTCAAAAAGCACCATCACAACGGGGTGCCTGGGTGGCTCAGTTGGTTAAGCGTCTGACTCTTGATTTCAGCTCAGGTCATAATCTCGGGGTCTTGAGATCAAGCCCCATGTTGGGCTCTTTCTCCCTCTCCCTCTGTACCCTTCCCCACCCCCTCTAGCTAAGGAAGGAAGGAAGGAAGGAAGGAAGGGAGGGAGGGAGGGAGGGAGGGAGGACACCATCACAATCGAGGCATGGCTTCACACATAAACTTCACATGTTTTCAAACTGGATACAAAACCTATGTTTAAAAAAAAAATCAGAAAGCTACAAGTCTTTATTAATGTTAAGCTGATTCAAAACAGTGTTCGCTACACTACTATAGCAAGAGCACCGGAACTTCCGCAGGAGACAGGGATTACTGCACTGGCTTTTCTTTCACGAGCTTTGGTCAAAAGTATTTATCTTCTTCAGATCTGAATTTCCTTCTTTGAAATACTTAAAAAAAGCAGAAACCAACACGAAAGATGAATTCACAATGCTTATCCATTTGGGGCTGTGATAGTTTCCAAATTCAACCCATAACAGACTTTTCTAGTCAAATTATTTCCATTAGCTAATGAGGGAGGAAAACCAATGGTCAGAGAAGAGATAATTAAGTATCAGAGAGATCTTATTTGCATGTTAAATGCAATTTATTCTAAGTGCAACAGAAAATCATTCAAACTGTATTATTTGACCAAATCTGCCTTCCATTTAGGAAGGTGGTGGAAGGAAAGATAATGGGAAAAGCATTTAACTAGCAGGACAGGTTTGATTCCAGACAAAGAAAGAAAAGCATTCTTTTAAACTGACTATGTTGGTGCACCTGGGTGGCTCAGTGGGTTAAATGTCTGACTTGGGCTCAGATCATGATCTCAAGGTCCTGGGACTGAGCCCCACATCAGGCTCTCTGCTCAGCGGAGAGTCTGCTTCTCCTTCTCCCTCTGCTGCTCCCCCAGCTTGTGTTCTCTCTCTTTCTTTCAAATAAATAAATAAAGCCTTTAAAAATAAATAAAGTGACTACATTGTTCCAGTGTGGCTCACAGAGAAAACATGAAATCTCTCTCTCCAAGTACATACACAAAGTTTGGCAAAAAGGTAAATTAATAAATAAAGTATGGGAAAAGGCAAAGGTCACAAACACGATAAGCAAAGAACAGAAAATTAAGAGATGAGGAGAAGAGGTTGCCATGATTGAAGAGGCAGTGACAAGAATAATGAGGTAAAGGGAAAAAAGTGAATTAAAATCACAACAGTTTTAGAATTTCTTATATTGACAATATGTACAACAACCAGAAACAAAAATAATCTACCTTACAACACATGTATTACTTAATCAGATTTTTGCATGCTCTTTAAGAAGTTAAAACTCCTACAAGCACCTAGTATGCTCCTTGTATATAGCAAATACTCAAAAAATATTAATGCTTCCTATCTCATTCTCAAAAGGAATCTCTGAAAGACTTCTTATGTACCTAGCATATAAATTAATGAATAGTTTAGAGACAGTTATGTCTTAGAATAATCTGACTCAACAAGGTCATTTTACACTGGTTTAGATCATTCACATGGCAGAATCCTCCTTAATGAAATGCTTTGAATTATCTGTATTTAAAAGAAAGGGAAGGATTAAAAAGAAAAAATAAAGGAGGGTGGTGAGAGAGAGAGTGAGAGCAAGAACCTACCACAGTAGTTGAGAGTTGTTTTTTTCCCAGATCAGAGAAAGAGAAGTTAAGTGGAAAATTACAGTAAAATAAAATGTAATTTGCAAAACTACAAAGGCAATTTCCAAGATTATCTAAATAAACCCATATATTTACACGTTGATATTTGTGTAAGTATAGAGTAACAGCTTTAGGTGGCCATGAACAACTCCCTAAATTTCTAAAGTCTAAGCTAGTTAACAGTAAACAATGAAATAGATGGACCCTTTTATTAAAAATGAGTTAAAAAAAGGGGGGGGCGCCTGGGTGGCTCAGTGGGTTAAAACCTCTGCCTTCGGCTCAGGTCATGATCTCAGGGTCCTGGGATCCAGCCCTGCTGAGCAGGGAGCCTGCTTCCTCCTCTCTCTGCCTGCCTCTCTGCCTACTTGTGATCTCTCTCTCTCTGTCAAATAAATAAATAAAATCTTTAAAAAAAAATGAGTTAAAAAAAACCTGAACATTTCAGTGACTTCAGTGTAGATGCTTATGATAAACAAAAAAACATCATTTTGTGGTAAGGCTGAACAATGAAATCCACATCACTTCAGGAATAAAGTCACTCAGTAAGGTGAGCTCTCTGGATGCACGTAGGCATACAACCTAGTTCTTTCTATTACAATTACTGCATACAGACCACCAGGAAAGAATATCTTGCCTTGTGTAAGCTCATTTCGTTGCCAAAAAGAATCTGTGTGTTCGTATCTATTTTAATGGTTTGTTGATATGTACTTACCCATTTTACTGCTCATATAAACTAATGTTAGAAGAGTTGAATGGAAGGTAAAGATAACCAATCCAATTATAAAAGTTCAAAATGAAATAATTTGAGTTGTTAACATAAATACCTACTTTTGCATACTCAATTTAAAGGAAGATTTAATTACAGCTGTAATTTGCAACTTTATAAATCATCCAACTTGTATGAAATCAATGAACCAATCTTAAAACAGTGGAAATAGCCAAAGGCTACTGCTGGAAGGAAGCATTTTATGCTATTAAATAACTTTGGCATTCATGCCAAGCCTTTATATAGACATCTCCACCCACAGATTAGCCTGACAGACACCATGCTGAGACTAGGTTGGTGTGGGAAAGGTTACTGCCATCCATCACTGTGAAAATTAATAGCTTTATAATAGTTGAAGAAATAAAGGTATGGCACAGCAACCTTGTAGCAAATATAATTTGGTACCAAAAAAGCGTAGGCAAAATCCATTCATAACATTCCCTTCCCATGGCCACCTACAAGTTAATTCATTATTCAAATGCCAAAGACAGCAGCAGGCACACATACTCAGCCAATAAGTCACCATTATAAAAACTGCATAAACATTTCCAGCTCAATCATCTAAGAATAATAGAATGAGACAGGAACATGTTTCCCAAGTATCTCAGCTATAAAACTTGCAACAGCTTTGAAAACAACATGATTACAGGCAAAAATGGACCCAACTAATATTTTTTTAGTGTCTCATGGAACAATGTATATATCCCTAGTTTTCTCTCATTTTCTTTTTGAACATCAGAAAACAATGAATTCAATCTGACTAGAATCGGTAAGCATTAAAAAGCTAAATAAAGCTTGCAGGGCTACATCTATATCAATTTGCAAAGGATAATTTCAGAACCCCATGAGGACTCCAGGGCTTAAGTATGAGGAGTAGAATCAGTCTTCTCTATAGTGAAAAATCAAAGTATAATCTGTCTTATTTCCCAGAAGTATCTTTTTAAAGCCCTCTCAGTACAAGCCCATGGCAACTGTCCATGTTCTTTCCAAAAAAGAATTCATCAGAAAGGTCTTGCTAATAGATGACTAAAATTAACTGCATATTGGAAATAATAAACTAAATTCTCAGAGTTACCTACTGTATCTCAGTAGAAACAAAAACTATTCTTTTCCTCATTTCAATAGAGAATGCTACTTTCTTACCCAACATGTGCTCTCTCTTCCTTCTTTAATAATGGGAACCCCATAAGCGTGTCGAATCACTATGTTGTACACCCGAAACCAAGGTAACATTGCCAACTATACTCAAAAAAATGTTTGAAATAATGGAACCCCAATTTATTTGGGGCATCAATGCACCCAGTTTAGTTTCCCAGTCTCCATTACAGCTAGATGTGGCCATGTATCTAAGTTCTGGCTGAGACCAAGTGGAAATGGTGTGTGATTTCCTGGGAAGGCTGCTTTTTGTAAATGACGCAACTGAAAGATGGGTCTTTTGACCCTTCCCCCTTCCTTTTTGCTGATACCTGAAATACTGACACATTGACTAAACTCCTGCAGTCACAGTGGTCCATAAGGTCACCTGAAGGATGCTTCTTGGAAGACAAAATAATTTTAGCTATTAAAATAGTTGATGGCCCTCCATAGGGCCACAACACATGAACAAATGCACATTATATCTATGACATTAAAATTTCACAATGGGATCTGAAAGGCTTCCTGAGATTTTTCTTTTCCAGTCCAACGCATGAGCTCAGAAATTCATAAATGCCAAAAATTAGGGCGCCTGGGTGGCTCAGTGGGTTAAAGCCGCTGCCTTCGGCTCAGGTCATGATCCCAGGGTCCTGGGATCGAGGCCCACATCGGGCTCTCTGCTCAGTGGGGAGCCTGCTTCCTCCTCTCTCCACTCTCTCTGCCTGCCTCTCTGCCTACTTGTAATCTCTCTCTGTGTCAAATGAATAAATAAATTAAAAAAATCTTTAAAAAAAAATAAAATAAATGCCAAAAATTAGATGCAAATAAGATGCCCTTTGATAGGTAAATGTATAAACAAACTACATCCAGGCAGTGGAGTATTATTCAGCGATAAAAAGAAATAAGCTATCACGCCACTAAAAACCATCAAGGAACCCTAAATGCATATTGCTAACTGAAAGAAGCCAGTCTGAAAAAGCTACAGAGTATATGATTCCAACCATATAATATTCTGAAAAAAGGCAAAACTATAGAGACAGTAAAATGATCCAATAAGTGCCATCCATCAGGGGGAGAGGAGATGGGAGGAAGGATAAAGAGGTTGAACACTGGGCATTTTTAGGGTGGTGAAGCTATTCGTATAATAGTGCATACAGGACATTATGCAACTGCCAAAACCCATAAAACTATACAACATCAGTGAAACCTAACTTAAACTTCGGTTAATAATAATGTATCAATAACTGAGGGTTGCTGGAGTGGAGGGAGGTGGGAGGGATGGGGTGGCTGGGTGATGGACACTGGGGAGGGTATGTGCTATGGTGAGCGCTGTGAATTGTGTAAGACTGATGAATCACTGACCTGTACCCCTGAAACAAATAATTCATTTTATGTTAATAAAATTAAAAAAGTAATAATAATAATGTATCAATATTGTCTCAATTGTAATAAACGCACCACACTAATGATAGAAATTGTACATGTTTTCGGGGGTGGAGGGTAAATAACTCTCTATACTTTCTGCACAATTTTTCTAAAAACCTAAAACTGCTCTCAAAAAGGGCAGCGGATAGCGGATGGGGGTGGGAGGAAGTGGGGAAGTTAATGAAGAAAAGGCTAAGCAGTACTCATCTAGTCTGACAAAGGCTCCAGCTATTTAAGTTTTATACTTTAATCAGCTTTCAGAGATTTCAGAATAATGCAGAACTGGGTTCAAATCCTGGAATTTACTTATTAGGTGACTTAGGTGATTCACCTTATTAGGTGACAAGCTCTTTAACTTCTTTCAGTATTATACAATGGAGGTAAAATACCAACTTTACATAGGGTATATTTTTAAAAATGTTATGTACAGCAAAGTAAATATATGTGTATATATAAAGTGCTCAGACTTTGACCCAGAGGAGTTCAGTAAAAGGTACTCTTCTACTTTTTGATCATAAACACCAAATCTACATATTTCCTTCCCATAAAAGTTAATAAAGCATCTAGACTATTTTACCACTACTTTAATTTACCACAAAGAAAATCACCCTGAAAAAAAATCCACATTCAAAGAAACAAAACTGGGCCGCCTGGGTAGCTGTCATTGAGCATCTGCCTTTGGCTCAGGTCATGATCCCAGCCAGGGTCCAGGGATCAAGCCCATGGGAAGCCTACTTCTCCCCCTCCCACTCCCCCTACATGTGTTCCCTCTCTGTGTTTCTCTCTGCCAGGTGAATAAATAAAATCTTTAAAAAAAACCAAAAAACAAAAAAATGGGGTGCCTGGCTGGTTCACTCAGAAGAGCATGGAACTCTACCCAATAATCTTCTCTCCTTCATATCAATTATATATCTACAACACTAAGGAATTTTGTTTTCTTTTTCAAAATGTCCAATGGAAAATGCTTATGTTCCACAGACAAAATTAATCTTAAAATTATAAATAAATCAGCCAATCACTGTTGTCTTATTTCTCATAGATATTAAACACAGCTAACGCTTATACAGCATTTACTACTATCAGGTTCTAAGTACTTCATATATGTTAACTAATTTGATCCTTGAAAGAACTCTGATGGTAAGTACTAACATCAAATCTATAAGGGTAGCTAGATGCTATGATATCAGAAGTGTCAAGAAAAGATTTTCTTATAATTTCATCTCCATTATAATCTCCCTGACAGTCAGACACAACAATCACAAAAATACATCCTAATTTCAGAGCACCTAGAATATGGAAAAAAAAAATGCTTGCAGTTCAGAATCAAAGGGAATAGATCATTTCCACCCCATTTTAGAGATGAAGGAGCTGAGAAATAAAAAGGTTATGTTACTTGCTCAAGGTTTTGTGGCTCTCAGGCATAATCTTACAATCACTATCCACTCTAAAAAAAAGACCAGCACAATGATGTCTATGATGGATTACAAAGAGTACATGCACAATAAAATCAGTTCTAATTCATGATGCTACTTTAAAAAAGTATTTTGTAAAAATCTTCTACATTTGAGAAATACCCACATGAGGATAAAAGAACCACCATTCTAATAGCAATGTGCAAGAGTATATAATATCTCTCATCTGACAATATCAGGGAACTTGGGGGGAATTAGCTCATGACTTTAAAATAATTATTAATTATTATCTCCTCTTTTTATAAAAGTGGCCCAAAGATCTTTAGATTCCAAACAGATTCCTCCCTGTGAAGTCAAATGCAGACATCACCATTTTTCTATTCCTACAATAATCAGAAAACTTAACTGACATATCTAAAAATATTTAAACTTAATTTTAACTTTGTCATCTCTGTGGAAAATTTGTGAAAAATAGAAGAGTGATAGGAAATTTAGACTAACCAGCTATAGGAGCCAATAAGTAAATTTTCTCTCAATTGAATCTTGCCAATTACTTTATTTTCCAGGACTTCATTTGGGAGCTTCTTTTTTTTTAAGATTTTCTTATTCATTTTTGAGAGAGAGAGAGAAAGCACATGCGCCCATGTGGGGGGAAGGCCAGAGGCAGAGGGAGGATCCCAAGCAGACTTCCCTCTGAGCATGGAGTCAGACATGGGGCTCAGATGTCACAACCCTGAGATCATGAACTCAGCCTAAATCAAGAGTTGGTCACCTAAATGACTGAGCCGCCCAGGCACCCCTTCATTTGGGAACTTACGTAAAGGACATAACAAGTGAATAAAATTCATGATACTAATCTGATATTGGTTTGGACAAATCAGTTGTAAAGAAAATTTTGGGGCTAACTGGCTCTTATAAGATAAGGCGAAAAATTGCTGAACTGTAAAGGAAATTGAGCTGGAGAAAAAAGCAAGTTAACATTAAGTGTTCATACAATGTCAAGCTCTAAATGGTAGGAATTAACTTTTTCCTTGACTAAAAATTTCAATAAAATATAATTTATATATTTGAAAATTTTCAACAATGTACCTGGACTGCTTCTGTAATAATAATTTTTAAGAAAGGGAACAGAAGGAAAAGAAACAGAAAAGAAGGGAGGAGGGAAGGAGGAAACAAGAAAGAAGGACAAGGAGCCCTGGAGGGCTCAGTCAGTTAAGCAACTGGCTCTTGATTTTAGCTCAAGTCATGATCTCAGGCTCCTGGGATGCAAACCCATCCTTAGGCTCTGTGCTCAGCAGAAAGTCTGCTTGACTTATTCTCTCTCCCTCTGCCCCTCCCTTCACTCATGCTCACGCTTTCTCTTTCTCTCACTAAAATAAATAAATCTTTAAAGAAAAAATAAAATAAGGATAGAAGACGGGAGGAGGGGAAGGAAAAAGAAAAAGGGAAGGGAAAATAAGGAAGAAAGAACAGACATAGCTTCAGAATTAGACCTGGCTTGAGTTCAATTCTTGACTATTCTTACACGATTTAAGAGATGTGTAACAGTGGCCAAGTTACTTAATCCCTTTAAACCTCAGTTTCTAGAGAATACCACCTGTGCTATAAAAACACTTATAAGGATTCAATGAGATAATGAGGTACCTAATATACACTATCTAAAACACTAACAATTCATTAAATAACAGTCATCTTCATCCTCTTCTTTCTCCAGAGCTAACAGAAAGTAGGAAAACATACCCGGGCTCCACTCCTAAGTGCTTCTGGAAAGTGCAGAGTGGAAGAGAAGCTACAGCATCTCCATCTCCACAATGTCTCTGGCAATCCACAGGAACAGAAATGGTGAATAAAAATGGTATTCTAGACACACTGTATACTTTTATACTATTTTTAAAAAGTCAGTATTTGGTATTGGTTTAATCGAATCATCCAAGTCACAGTCATGATCTTTGGCCACAGAGCATTTCACAAAATCCTTAACTCTGCCATTGACTATTTTGAAAGTCAAAATAGTCGACTTTATTTGAAAGTGTCAGTCAGCATCTAGGGTTCACTCTCTTTTGAAAAGCTCTTCCTTGTCAGTATAAAGTTTATTATTTTGGGTAATAAAATTCCCATACTTTTAAAGTCATTTAAAAGTTAATAGAGGTCAATAAATTAACCCCCAATATGATTCCCTGCCTTTATCCCAGATGGCAGATGCACAGCAATAGAATGTTGTGAGCATGAAGAGAAAAAAGGGGATTGGAGTGTAGGTGCCTTAAAAGTATTCCAGAAAATCTGCCTAGCCAACAGTAAAAACTCCACAGAAAAACAACAGAGGGAGACAGCAGAACTCACTTCAAATGTTCAGTTCCTAACTTCCTTAAAAATGCCATAATTGGAAGAAAGAGGGCAGAGGGGGAAAAAAGAACTTTAATTCTCAAAGCAGAAACAGAATGGAGAGAAGGGGAGGTTCTATCTCCTTCTCTGTAGTTATTTTAAAGTTCTTTAAAGTTTTTAAAGGATCACAGATCCACACGGATCTCCTCTACAAACGTTTATTCATTGGATTTTGAAAGAAGAAAAAAAATCTTGAAACCAAGTAATAAACATTAGATTCTCAAGTTCTGAATAATAAAAGAAAAACTAATCCCCTTCTCTGGGATTAACTGCAGCCTGATGTCTCAAAATCTGGGAAAACAGTGTTAGGGCCCTAGTAGATTTTAACTCTCCAATGGGTTCCACTAAACTCAGAATTAAATACAAAAACATGCTTACCACAACCTCAAAGGGCCTCAGATCTCGCTCCTACCCACCTCTGCAATCTCATTCCCACTATGTGAAGCAGGCACAAAGCTTTGATTAGTTATTAAAACTGTCAAGCTGTCTTCAGCTATAGCTTTGCACATTATTTCCACTGCCTGGAGAGGACTGGATCTTTAGGTCTTAGTTTAAATATATCTCCTCAAGGAAACCTTTCCTAACTGCCTTATCTTTTCATCATTTAAGGGACAGGAGTAAAATTAAGTTAACTAAGATTTACTGAGTATCTAAGAAACACTGGGCAAGCTTTCATATGATTTCCATTTAAAATCTTCACAAGAAACCTCAGAGTGAGGTATTATTCTTATATATAGGAGGAAAACAAATGCAGAGACTGAAAAGCTGGTCCAAGGTCACACAGGTAATATATAACAAAGCAAAGATTCGAGCCCAAAGTTGTCAAATCCCAAACCCACTATCCTTCTGCAGCACTGTACTGCCTCTCTGTTTAAACAGAAACCATTTTACTAGGAGGAAATGCTTCATTAAATACAAAGCTACAAAAAGGACTGTAGTTTATATAAAGATCTATAAACTGACAGTCTGGATAATTAACTCTGTATTTGGAACCCTCATTTGGTATCTGTATTTCTTTTATATTACCAATTACCTAACTAGGATCATTAAAGAAACAACAACTATTTCTCCTAAGACTCAAAGATTTCATAAGATATATTTAAAATGTGGCTATTTCTCTTCTATGCTTTATATATTTAGTATAATAGGTAAATAAAGTAGTTAAATTACAGAATTTCTGAGTTTACTCCAAGGAGATCTGGTAATACATACTCAAAAATGGCAACTGTTTCTTTTGTTTTTTTAATGAAGAGGCAAGATTTTTAACATTCTCCAATTAAGGTTAATAAATTAGAACAACACTGAGGCGAAGTTAATTTGAAAAAGTAATGCCCAAGTATTCTGGAAATATGTTTTATCATGGTTTCTTGCTGTTTACATACACGCCTAACTTTCTGAACCAGGGTTATAAAATTCCAGAAGGCAAGGTCTTTAACCTACACATTTCCATTATACCTTGCAATGGAAGGACTCAAAATATTTTTTTAAGATTTATTTATTCATCTGAGAGAGTGACAGAGAGCACGCACATGAGTGGGGTGAGGATGAGGGGGAGAGGGAGAGAACCCCCAAGCAGACTCCCTGCTGAGCATTGAGCCAAATGTGGGGCTCGATTCCATGACCCTGAGATCATGAGCTGAGCTGAAACCAAAAGTTGGATGCTTAACCAACCCCCCAAAATATTCTTAAAATGCCAATTATTAGAGAAAAGAAATTAATTTTCTTTTGTACCCCGTGTTAGCTTTTTTTTTTTTTAAACGTTTTATTTACTTATTTGACAGAGAGAGAGGGAGAGATGGCGAGAGAGGTAACACAAGCAGGGGAGTGAGAGAGGGAGAAGCAGGCTTCCTGGGAGCCCGATGCAGGGCTCGATCCCAGGACCCTGGAATCATGACCTGAGCTGAAGGCAGACGCTTAATGACTGAGCCACCCAGGCACCCCACCCCTGTGTTAGTTTTTAAATATGTCCACAAATTCTTTAGTGTTCCTCCCATTAAAACATGAAAACTAATTCCCCTCCCCTTAAGGGTTGGTTGACTAGTGACTTCCTTCTAAGGAAAAGACTATGGCAGAAGTGACTGTATATGATTTCCAAGACTAGGTCATAAAAAAGTCACTCGTGGCTCCCTCTTTTGGATTACTCACTGTAGGGTAAGCTAGCAGCCATGTCCTGAGAACACTTGAACAGCTTACAGAGAGGTCCACGTGGCTAGGGACTAAGACTTTCTGCCAATAGCCAGTGAGGACATTAAGCCTCCTAACAACAGTCATATGAGTGAGCCATCTTCCTGCCCCAAACAAGCCTTCATATGAGTACAGCCTGGCCGACTTCTTGACGACAACGTTATAGTGACAGTCTGAGCAAGAACAACCCCACTCACTGGCTCCTGAATTTCCGGCCCACAAACCTGTGTGAGATAATAAATGGTCACTGTTGCTTTAAACTGCTAAGTTTGGGGGGGGGGTTGTTATACAGCAATATATAAAGAATTAAGAAATCTCAATTATGAAATTCCTCACACTGTTTCTCATGAACATCTGCCTCAACCTTTTTCCTTTCCCAACACTCATCAGAATCTTGGGGATCAAGGTAGTTATTTATTCAGAAAAGGCCCTGCCACATGATCCTGTCACACCTCTCCCTGATTTGACAATCACTGATAAGAACATAATAATCTGAAAATAAGAGTTTTGCCAGACTTAGGACCCAGGCTCTACTTGGACTTCCTAACTGGGATGACTTATCTAACCCTCAGAGGGATTCCTCCTACTTTCTCTTTCCCGTGAGTCCTATGAACAAGCTTCCACAACAGGACAAGAGCCCCACACCCACGATTTTTATGGAACCTCTAATAGACTAAAGTGCCTAATTCCACATACGACAACTTTCAAAGTTTTGTTAGATAGTAAGATACAGAACAACTTCAATTACTACCGCTCTCACTAACAACACCCTACTGTTAAAAAAACAAAACAAACAAACAAAAACAATAGGAAGCATTTTCTGGTGGCACTTTTTTAAGATTAAGAGAAACAAATAATCTCCTCTCACACATGCCACATTCAAGTCTGTCCTGGTGTTCATAAGTCGCTGGTTTACTCATGGCTGATAATCATGGAAAGGCAGACGACAGGTGTATAGTGTCATGCCATTTAGGATCACCTGGGTCATTCCTCAGGCAAGGTTACTAAGGAGCTGGAAGCAAGGAAAGCAAGAGAGGGAGGCAGTCAGTAAAGGAAGGATGACAGCAGACAAGGCACTGAGCTCTAACACACACCAAATCATACTCTTACTTACGTCATGGATTTCATTTCCCTGCTCCACTCATTCTTGTCAAGGTATAATTTAAATTTCCAAATTGCAAGAGGTGAATGAAAGCAACATTAAAGATGTACGAATCACAAAGTTATACCACTTGACCTCCAAACTCCAGTAAAATCTATCCTGCTGTTCAAATTCTATCTCCAAGTTAAATACTCAGACACATTTCTCCCCAACTTGAAACAAGTATCATACATCAGTTCATCACTGGGAAGCTGCTTTTATTAAAGTATTGAACTGTTACTTATTGTTCTCTTTTTTAAGCATTTATTTATATTATAAAAATAAAACAAGCTCACTGCAAAAATTTCAGAGTACAAAAAGTTATATTCTCCCACATCCAGACCTTAGTTCTATTTGCCAGAGCTAATGATTATCAACAGTTTCTTGTGTGTCCATTCAATTAGAAATTGTTTACTTTTCGAATGCTTGTATTCTATTTCCTTCTGAAGGAGCCGTGCTTTATATCTATTTGTATCCCACCCAGCACATTGCATATAGTAGAAAATAAATATTGTGGATTTAACTGTGACTTATAAAGTACCTGCTGTTCATTTATTTCTAGAATTAACAATTTCAATAAACAAACTTTGCTTGTTTACATAAATTTCATGTAACTTGAATAAATCTACAAAAATCATGTCATAGCACCAACAAGACAAACAAAACACAAAACATAAGATACATCTTTAAATACAGTAATGAAGTATTTGATCCTTCTGGGAAAAAAATCTTAAGTGTCCTACATGACATCTTACAGTAATTTATGTTATCATTCATGGCCTAATCACTTTCAGGTTAGAAATACTAACAAGCTTGCACATCTGATCTTCAAGCCTACAGAAGATTACAAGGAAATATGAAGAGGGAAGAAAACGGATATGCTACACTGAAAGTAAGTTTTGGGGTTTTTTCCCACTGTGCAGATTTTTATTAAATCACTTTGACAAACACTGAGAGTTTAGACGCAAACATTCATAGGTGGCATCCAATTGTTTAAAATGACCCAGTGGATTGTTCAGTGTATTAGGTAGAATATAAATCTGGTTATTGACACAGAGACCCAGGATGGCTTAATCGAGATAGAGGTGTGTGTCTCACTCCTAACAGTCCTGTATAAATGGTCCAGGGCTGGTGTGGCAGCCCCATGGTGTTGGGAAACAGGTTCCAGGAAGGCTTGTTTCTGAGTACTTGGTCCAGCCACAGTAGCGAGTTTTGTGGGGTTTTTTTAAAGCCTCAAAATGAGGAAAGAATAATTGGAAGAGCAGATATAAAGGCTCAGAAAAAGAGACGCCAAATCAAGATTTTAAAATAGGGATGAACAGCCTTACCATGTCAAAACCCACAAAGGGCACTGTAGTAGCATGCAACTGTTGATTTTTATAAAGATGTTGAGGTAATGAAGCAGTGTTTAAGAGTTCAAGCTATGCAGTCAGATTACCCAGAATTCACAATAGCATTCTGCCACTCACAATTCATGTGACATTCGGCAGATTAAAATTATTTTACTTCCCTGGGGATAACTTGCCTAATCCTTAGTCTAAAAATACAAATATCTAATTTGTGAGCTGAGGAGGAAATAAGAAAGTTGATATAAAATATTCGATTTAATGCCACATTTCTAAAAAACCACCACTACTACCACACCCTCCCAACAGTTATAAAGAGAATGTTAAATTAAATATTGTAGATGCTTTCTAAGAGGGCAAGAAAATGAATTTGAATATTTCCATCCAAAAAGCTTGTTGTTAAAAGTCTTGACACTTAATAGGTTATACTCTTATTATCTGCAGATTTAATTATACAAATTCATCTAATCTAACAAAATCAAATTACAAATATTATTTTTTAAGTATAAAGAAAAAGGAAGGGGCGCCTGGGTGGCTCAGTGGGTTAAAGCCTCTGCTTTCGGCTCAGGTCATGATCTCAGCGTCCTGGGATCGAGGCCCGCATCGGGCTCTCTGCTCAGCAGGGAGCCTGCTTCCTCCTCTCCCTCTCTCTCTGCCTGCCTCTCTGCCTACTTGTAATCTCTCTCTCTGTGTCAAATAAATAAATACAACCTTTAAAAAAAAAAAAAGGAACAAACATTTATATGACAAGAAAAGCAAAGTCAGAAGACCAAGATTAATATTTAATTATACCTGCCCAATATGGTAAAGAAAAAAATCTTTAGCCTTGGGGATTTTCCCCAAAGGTAACATTCCAAGACTGGATTCCAAATCAGATATAGTAGATGTGACATATACCTTTTTGATATTTCCCATATGATAAACTATTCAGGTTGATAACACTGTAGTCATGATAGCATTCAATATTTTACCTATACAAAATATACAAAAATTAAAAATGGTTCTCTCACATAGAGGTCATGTCACATAGGATTTTAGGAAACAAAAAATGCTCTTTCACATACTAAAATAATAGGTGGTGCCCAGGAGAATATTTAAAGGCAACTTAGCATGAAACAGAAAATTAAGCATTTTTCTTTCAACTTTTATCCTCTGAAAATTGCATGAGTCGACTTGAGATTCTCTCTTTTCCTCCTGCCTCTCCCCTTCCTGCTCACACTCTCTCTCAAAATAAATAAAATCTTTTTTTTTAAATTTTATTTTTATTCTTTGCCCAAGGGGTACAGGTCTGTGAATCATCAGGCTTACATCTTTCACAGCATTCACCAAAGCACAAACCCTCCCCAATGTCCATAACCCATCCACCCTATCCCTACCCTCCCACCCCCCAGTAACCCTGTTTGTTTTGTGAGATTAGGAGTCTCTTATGGTTTGTCTCCTTCCCCATCCCATCTTGTAACAAAATAAATAAAATCTTAAAAAGCAGGGGTGGAGGGGCGCCTGGGTGGCTCAAATGATTGGGCGACTGCCTTTGGCTCGGGTCATGATCTCCAGATCCTGGTATCAAGCCCCATGTCAGGCTCCCAGCTCAGAGGGGAGTCTGCTTCTCCCTCTTCCTCTGCCTCTCCCCCTGTTTGTGTTCTCTCTGTCTCTCGCTCTCAAATGAATAAATAAAATCTTAAAAAGAAAAAAAAAGCCATAGCTTATGAGAAAATATTTTAAACTCAAATGTCTTTATAAAGATCTTGTATTCTGAATATATCAGGAATTTATACAACTCAATAAGACAAACAACCCATTTTAAAAATGGGCCAAAGATATGAATTGACATTTTGCTTAAAAAGTTATAGCAATGTAGGTAGTTATAGCACCTGGGTGGCTCAGTTGGTTGAGTGTCTGACTCCTTGTTTCAACACAGGTCCTGATCTCACAGCTGTGGGATGGGGCCCCATGTCTGGCTCTGTGCTCAGTGCAGAGTCTCCTTTGGATTCTCTCTCCCTCTCACTCACTCTCTTTCTCTCTCTCTAAAAATAAACAAAGTCTTAAAAAAAAAAGATACAGCAATGTAATAAGCTCAACATCATCAGTAACCAGGAAAATGCAAAGTAAAACCACAATGAGATAGGTCAATTTCTAACCCACTCAGATGGCTACATAAAACACACACACGGGTGCCTGGGTGGCTCAGTGGGTTAAAGCCTCTGCTTTCGGCTCAGGTCATGATCTCAGGGTCCTGGGATCGAGGCCCGCATCGGGCTCCCTGCTCAGCAGGGAGCCTGCTTCCCCCCCCCACCCGCCTGCCTCTCTGCCTCCTTGTGATCTCTCTCCCTCTGTGAAATAAATAAATAAAATCTTTAAAAAAAAATAAAAATAAATAAAAAATAAAATAAAATAAAATACACACACAAATCAATATTGGAGGAAGATATGGAGAAATTGGAAGTCTCATATACTGCTGGTGGAAATGAAGAATGGCCCAGTTGCTACAGAAAACAGTTTGGTGTTTCTGAAAAGGTTAAACATGGAGTTACCACATGACCTATCCCTTCCACTCCTAGATATACACACAAGAGAACTGAAAACAGAATAACACAAAAACTTACACATAAATGTTCATAACAGTATTATTCATAGTAGTCAAAAAGTAGAAACACAAATGTCCACCATTTAACGGATGGATAAACTAAGTGATATAGCTACACAACAGAATATTATTCATCCATAAAGAGAAATGAGGTATAGATTCATGGCTACAACATGGATGAATTTTGAAAACATGGTGAAAGCAACCAACCACATATTATATGATCCCATTTATATGAAATGTCCAGAAAAGGCAAATTTAGACAGTCAGAAGGTAGATCAATGGTTGTCTACAACTGAGAGTGGAAATTAACTGCACAGTGATGGAAATGTTCTAAAATTAGACTGAACTGATAGTTGCACAACCCATAAATTTACTAAAAATCAATTTTATAGAAAGTAAATTACACCTCGGGCGCCTGGGTGGCTTAGTGGGTTAAAGCCTCTGCTTTCGCCTCAGGTCATGATCTCAGCGTCCTGG
>LNAC01000213.1:3510330-3527543 GCA_002007465.1 Ailurus styani | reverse complement strand
AAATAAAATCTTTAAAAAAAAAAAAAGAAAGTAAATTACACCTCAATAAAGCTGTTAAGCAAACAACAAAAGACATACAAAAAAAATGTACAGAGCATTATGTTCCAAATCACTTAAAATGATTCTCTTTGTATTATGATGTTACCAGTTTGAGATACTGAGTAACTCAATCCTCACAAACTACCAGGTAGATTTCTAGTATTATCTCTGTATCACGGACCAGGAAACAGGGAGATTAAGTAACTTGTTATTCAGTTAATCCAAACTATAAAACCAAGACAAGAATTGTAGTTCAGCTGACTTCAAGCAACAAAAATTGATAGGTCCTTCATTTTTTTTTATAATCCAATAAGCGTTCCTTATATGGATCAATTTTTTTTTTTAATTCTGAGGTTTTCAAAGGGAAAGAAATTCTTTAGATCACTCAAGAGAGGATAAATACCTAGGTAGTGCTAGAGAAAGTACACTTCATCAGGGTCAGAAGGCCTGAATGATAAACCTTATGTAAAAATGAAGGAACTGAACTAGACTATCTCTAAAGTCCCTTTCAATTTTGTTCCACGAAGTGAAATTTTTCCAAAAAAAACAGAGGCATTTTCACCTCTGGTTTTCTTTTTTCTTTTCTTTTCTTTTTTTTTTTNCTGAACTAGACTATCTCTAAAGTCCCTTTCAATTTTGTTCCACGAAGTGAAATTTTTCCAAAGAAAACAGAGGCATTTTCACCTCTGGTTTTCTTTTTTCTTTTCTTTTCTTTTTTTTTAAAGATTTTATTTATTTATTTGACAGAGTGAGAGAGACGAAAGATCACAAGTAGACAGAGAGGCAGGCAGAGGGAGAGGGGGGGAGCAGGCTCCCTGCTGAGCAGAGAGCCCGACGCGGGCCTTGATCCCAGGACCCTGAGATCATGACCTGAGCCAAAGGGAGAGGCTTAACCCACTGAGATACCCAGGCGTCCCTCACCACTGGTTTTCTACAGCTTTAGTAATTTTGCCACTAGAGCAACCATTTGCTACCTCCTAATTTTTTATAAGCTTTAATAAGTAGGGTGAAGGCCCTGCTCTCTCTGGCCCTCTTTTCCACTAGTCATTCATTGCAAATGTCTATTCTTTTTTTTTATTTTTTAAGTAAACTCTATCCCCAAATAGGGTTCAAACTCACAATCCCAANCCTGCTCTCTCTGGCCCTCTTTTCCACTAGTCATTCATTGCAAATGTCTATTCTTTTTTTTTTATTTTTTAAGTAAACTCTACCCCCAACATAGGGTTCAAACTCACAATCCCAGCATCAAGAGTCACATGCTTTACTGACTGAGCCAGGCAGGAACACTGCAAACTTCTACTCTTTAGAAACACAGTAACTGACTAAATTAAATTTAAGTTATGTATAACTGTCCTGATCAGAGACTGAAGGAGAAATATGTCTATGGGGTAGGGAAGTACATGCATAAAAAGTCTAGGTTCTAACTTATACTAACTAACTAATACTAAGTATTAAGGAAAAAAAACACACTAATCGCCTCCTATACAAAGATCACCACTGTAGGAATATATCTCCAGCCTAAAAGTCACAAAGTTACAAAATATAATGTTCCTTCCATTTCATCTGTAAGTCTTGAGTTTCACTGCTACCAGGTATGTATCTCAATTTAAGTTCCAAAAAGGTATGTTCTCCCCAAATAATCTATTCTTGAAATTTTAAAAATCAGAGAAGCACTATCAATGACACGAAGGAATGCTGTGTCATTTTTACTTACTATTTAGGGGATGGAAAAAGTTAATGCTGTTCTTGCTATTCCCACAGGAAAGGGGGGACTACCACTTCCTCGTGCTTGTAAATGCTTCTGAGAACAGAAAGCATTTTTTTTATGCTGCCTAATTTTTAAGAGGCTGTATATCTCACTAAAATTTAAGAATAACTCAAAACCAAGAGAAAACGCTGAACTTAAACATACTTAAATATACTATCATTAAGTACTGTATAACGGTGATTGTTAGGATGAAATTGTTTTTAAAACATGAATAACCTTTGGTAAGTTTCTATCTTCAAACTATCTTATCAGTTCCTATCTGTGTCACATTCTGGAAATAATAAAATTAATCAAAGACGAGGGGGGCTCAATCCATAATCTGTGGGTCAATATGACTGAGGGGAAAAGAAGCTATACAATGAAGACCAAAGAATGAAAAACAGTCTTAATCTTCTGGCTGCTCCAAGTGGATATTTGCTTCCCTGTACTGAAGGCCAGGTCTCAATCAAACCACTGAGTCAGTTTCACTCAGACAGTCATGAGGAAGCAGACTGCACATGACAGCATGCTGTGTAATGCATGACACACCGTTTCTGAGCACAGACCTGAAGCATTAAAACAATGTTAACTAGTCATTTATGGGATTGAATGAATGCAACTGTTCCCTTTTCTTCCATCTCTCCACCATCTCCGATGGGTTATAAGAAACAACTTTCAAGGGATAATGAAAGTAGAAATCCCTTTAAAAGGCAGCTAAGTTATAAAATATACATACTCTTAAAGCCTTCCTGCATTTTTATTTAAATAAACTAAAAACAGGGGCACCTGGGTGGCTCAGTTGGTTAAGCATCTGACTTCAGCTCAGGTCATGATCTCAGGGTCCTGCGATGGAGCCCCAAGTAGGCTCTGCGCTCAGCAGGGAGTTGGCTTGTCTTTCTCCCCTTTCCCTCTACTCCTCGCCTGCTTGTGCTCTCTCTCACACACAAACGAAAAATTAAAAAAAAAATACACTAGAAATGAGAGAATTTTAATAAACTATTCAACATAACTGTATACACATGGCTAAATTCTTTTAAACAAGAACTACTGGGATGCCTGGGTGGCTCAGTCAGTTAAGCAACTAGCTCTTGATCTCAGCTCAGGTCTTGATATCAGGGTTGTGAGTTCAAGCCCGGTACAGGGCCTAGTTAAACAAAACAAACAAAACAAAACAAAACAAAACATAGTGCCTAAAAGAATGGTATTTCTTTCAATCCTACTCAGAGTGCACATCCACAGTACATAGCCCAGCCCAGCTGCTCGATGCTATTATGCCACAACAACTGCCAGAGTCTAGAATTCTGACTCTGTACTGCTATGCTAATCTAGCCGACTAAATTGCACCCATCTTCCTACTTACATTTATTTACAGTTTACAGACTTGAAATGTATATGTATGTATGTGTGTGTGTGTATATATATATATGTATATATTTGCATGAAGTTGAAACTTGTCACCTCGACCAGACTATAGGTTATTTGAGGGCAGGAACTATGTCTTCTATTTTTTAGTGTAACAGGTTAAGAGCACAGGCTCTGGAGCCATACTACCTGGAATCATTTCCAACCTCCACCATTTGCTTTGTGACCTTGTCAAAGATATTTACTATCCTAATGCCTCACCTTTCTCATCTGCAAAATGAGGATAACCACATACGGGTGCTGTAAAAATTACATGAGTTATAAATTCTGAATGTCTACAACAGTGTCTTGCACACAGTATACACTACAAAATATTAGTTATTATAATTACCTGTATCCCCTACAATACCTAGCACCAAGCCCTGCTCCTTTAATAGGTGTTCAAGTATCTGCCAATTGGCTACAAAATGTACAACCATATCAGCAGTACAATTTCTCCTATCACCACCACGTAATTTATGAACAATGAGGTCTCTACTGCTCAAGAACACCTTCTTGGGGTATGTGGCAGGCTCAGTTGGTGGAGTGTGCGACTCCTGATCTCGAGGCTGTCGGTTTGAGTCCCATGTTAGGTACAGAGATTACTTCAAATAAAATCTTTAAAAAAATATCTTCTTTAATTCTTCAAAATATTTTTCTCAATTAATTGAAAATGGAGCATCCCTACTTTCCAATCTAGCACTAGAGTATTTTTCTTACATAGCTTTTAATAGCAAATTACTATGACAGAAAATCTTAAGTATGTTGTTACATTTTTGCTGTAGTAGGGAGAGTACACTTGACCCAAAGTATTATCTTTGTGGCTCCAACTCACAAGACAATAAAGTTCCTAAGAACTTAAACTCATAGGATGTTTGCAAAGAATGACTAGTCACAGCAAAACTTTGCACTAGGGGTGGGAGAGATGTGAGAAAAATCATTTGTTTAGTAATAGAACTAGAATCACAGCTTTTGAAAACTAGTGAGTAAGATATACCCCCAGTGGAGAGGATGCAGATAAATGTATGCTGGGAGAGTTTGAGGAGGAGGAATTGGAAAATAACCACTACAGCACAGAACAGATTCTTCAGTTGTTTTTTCTGCATCTGTTCAACAGTCCCAGCTACTAAGTATGAGAAAGCAGGAAACCTAGGACAATCCAATTTTAAGCTGGTTAAAATATCACATACATTATCAGAATACGAGAAAGTTCATACATATTCTTTTGAAAAATAGTTTAAGTTCTTAATCTCAAAAGCAAAACAAAATGGAATACTTACAGAGACATTTTTCATTATATAATAAAAAAAAAAAAGAAAACTTGTGGAAGTAAAACCACAATGAGATACCACTTCACACCCAATAGAAGGCTATTATCAAAAGAACAGAAATAACAAGCATGGGCAAGATTGTGGAGAAACCGGAACCCCTCTGCATTGCTGGTAACAATGTAAAATGGTGAAAAACACTAGAGATGTTCCTCAAAAAATTAAACACAGAATTAATATATGATCCAGCAATTCCACGTCTAGGTAGATATCCAGATGAACTAAATGCAAGGACTCAAACAGATATGTGTACACCAATGTTCACACGAGCATATTCACAATAGCCAAAAGGTAGAAGCAACCGAAGTGTCCATTGACAGATGAATGGAGGAACAAATGTAGTCTCTACATATACTGGAATATTATTCCATTTTAAAAAGGAAGGACATGGGGTGCCTGGGTGGCTCAGTGGGTTAAGCCTCTGCCTTCGGCTCAGGTCATAATCTCAGGGTCCTGGGATGGAGCCCCGCATCGGGCTCTCTGCTCAGCAGGGAGCCTGCTTCCTCCTCTCTCTGCCTGTCTTTGTTCCTACTTGTGATCTCTCCCTGTCAAATAAATAAATAAATAAATAAATAAATAAATAAATAAATAAATAATCTTAAATAAATAAATAAATAAATAAAATGAAATAAAAAGGACATTTGACACGTGCTACATAGAATAACGATGAACCTTGAAGATTATGCTAAGTGATATGTCAGTCCACAAAAGGACAAATACTGTATGATTCCATTTAAAAGAGGTACTTAGAAGAGTCAAATTCATAAGCATAGAAAGTAGAATTATGGTTGCCAGTGCTGGCGAGAGGAAGAACAAGGAATTATCGTTTAATGAGTACGGGTTTCAGTTTAAAAAGATGAAAAAGTAGAGGCACCTGGGTGGCTCAGTCGGTTAAGCATCTGCCTTCAGGCCAGGTCACAATCTCCCTCTGCCCCACCCCACTGCTCATTCTCTCTCTCTCAAATAAATTTCTGAGGGCTTCAACGGGGAGTCTTCAGGGGGATGGGGGAGCCAGGTGATGGGTTTTAAGAAGGGCACGTGTTGTGATAAGCACTGGCTGCTAGACACAACTAACCAATCATTGAACATTACATCAAAAACTAATAATAATGGCTAATTAAACAAACACACACACACACACACACACACACACACACACACACAGTTGGATGCTTAACCCTCTGAACCACCCAAGTGCCCTGAGAGGGCAATTCTAAAGGAGAGGCCGAGGCACCTGGGTGGCACAGTTGGTTAAGCATCTGACTCTTGATTTCGGCTCTGGTCGTGATCTCAGGGGTGGGGTTGAGCCTCAAGTCATGCTCCCTCAGCAGGAAATCTGCTTCTCTCCCTCTCCCTCTGGCCCTCCCCTAGCTTGCACTTGCTCTCTCTCTCAAATAAATTAAATCTTAAAAAAGAGAGAGAGAGAGAGAGGCTGTTGTCTTATGTTTCTAATAGGCTATCACACATAAAATAGAAATAACCCATTTTCTTATTAAAGATTTTGCTGAAACTGTTGAAAGAAAACGTATATTTAATCGAAGTATCTGCAAAATAAACACCCTAATGAAAGAGTAACCTAACAATAATATCATGACAATCTACCCAGCTACTCATTTACAAAAACAAATTTAACTCTTGTCCACTGAACTCTTAGGTGCAGAGAATATGATCAATAAACCAAATCATATTTTAAAAAACTTGTTTCATTAAGGCAAGGTTTCTCAACCTAGGCACTACTAATATTTGGGGCAGGACAATTCTGTCATAGGGGCTGTCCTGGGCACCGTGGAATGTGTGGCAAGACTCTGACCACCTCCACTAGATACTAGTGGCTCCTCTCCCTCCATCCCAGATGACAACCAAAAAAGTCTCTAGACATGGCCAAATGTCCCTGGAGGGGAGCAAAATTAACTCAGCTTAAGAACCATTGTTCTAAGGACTGAACAACCTTAACAGCACTGCAGACTTTGCTTTCTCTCTACTCAAATTATAATTTAATAAACATGAACTACTTTCCTTCCACTGATTTTCAAATTTTATACCCAAAGCCCGTGAGTGCCCAGGAAGTGCCTCAGGAGCACCTATGGGTATAACCTGAGCAGATCCACTTTCATTTTTTCTGGGTATTTTCCTTGAAGGGTTGGGGGAAAATTGAAAATCCTGACAAAAATACATCATGATGCCAAATTTCATATAGCATTGAATGAAAAACTTTATATTTTTTCCCCTCTTTTCTCTTTTTATATTTTAAATCAAGGCCAATTTTGGAAAAACAGACAGGTGGAAGAACACTGGGAATGAGAGGGTATATAGCGAAGGGGGAGAAGGCAAGTTGAATGTGCAGTTTACTTGTGTTTCTTCAATCCAACAGGAACTGAAATGTAGTCTTTAGAAGACTTAAAGTTACTTTCTAACCTTCTTAAAACAAACATCAGATGTTCAAAGCCCTGAATTGTAAAAGTTGAAGTCCAAGTTGCATCCTCAGGAGAAACCGATAAATTAAGTTGAAATTATATGTTAGCTTTGTTTTAAACCTCTAAAAAGTCATTTGATTCTTTTTCTCCTCCAGGTGATTGATAAAATTTTTCTTCCAGTTTTATTGAAAAATAATTGATATATGTCACTATATAACATGTATAGCATATTTGGTTCTTAAAATGAAAATAGATATTCCTGTTCTTCCCTGCCTTCAAAGATCTCCTAATTCAACCATTTTTAATAGGAAAGCAATATGTATAACATATCGAATCTTCTGTAAAAAGAAGCCTTCAAATTTTAATGTGCAACCAAATTACCTGGGTGTGTGTTAAAATACACACCTTAGCTACAGCTCCTGCAGTTTTTGATTAGTGGGAGACAGGGATAGGAAGGGTCCAGTGATCTGCATTTTAAAAAGCATTCCCAGTGATTCTTACATAGATGGTCTAAAAAACTCATTTTTAATAACTCTAGTTGTCAGTTGAATTTGGCACCAAAGTTATATGTTATAAAATTCTAGCATTCTCTATCCATAGACTACAGCATATTTGGTATTTATTACCACTAGCTTCTGGTCAACTCAACTAAGATCTAAAAATAAAAATAAAATTTGAATACTATGCAATTAAATGGTCCAGAGTAATGTGTGAGCATAGAAATAGAAAGTAAATATTACAGATTCATTTTATGATCAATAGCTAGACTATAAAATCTGACAAATCTGTATCATTAATTCTTCCCTCATGTAAAAATTACACTTATCCCACCTATAACTTTATATAAGATAGGCCAAAAAAATAAATAAAACTTTACTGGTTATAAAAATCCTAGCTTCCTAATAACAGTTTTTCATGCACGACAAATATACCTGCTTCTAACAAACAGTACAGTCAGTTCATGAATCCGTCATTTTGATTCATTTTGTTCCTGGATACACATTAAGATGACATGCTAGGATATAAACAGAAAAATGATTGGTCGGGTCATTTTTGACATCCGATCATTTTTACTGCATTCCAACTACAGTGTTCATTCCTGAGGACCTGAAAATATTATTTAAGCAAATGGCCACGTCAATTTCATATTCTCCATTTTTGACTTAAGCACAGTTAAAGCAGACAGCATCATTTTCTTTTTGAGTTAATGTGCCTTCCAAAATACTCAATTTTTTCAACTCTGATGTCAGTTTTAGAAAACTGATGAGCGGTCTCATACTTATCTATTTTTTCTTATACCAGACGAAAATAGGATTGCTGATAAAGCACACTAACATTTTCACACTTCACCTAACATTCCAAACCCATTCAGTTCAACATTTCATGAGTCTCAGACTGGTGGCACATTTAGTCGTTGATTTTTTTCAGCAGTAGCAACAGGAATCAGCTCCATAGATTCCATGCTCCTTTAGGAAGACTCAGGGTACCTTTGTTTTCAAGACAGTACCATTAAAAAAAAAATGAGGCAGTCCTAGAGCCAGGCTTAGCTTTTAAAGAGCATCTAATCTCCAAAACTTCCAAAGAAACCCAGAAATGAAAAACAGTATCAGGAAGACTAAAACCAAAAATGGGGTAAGGTTAATGAAAAGTGCTAATGATAAAAGAGAAGGGCTGGGTTGTTTTGTTGTTGTTTTTGTTGTTTAAGTTATGTACAGAGAAACATGAACAAAGGAGAAAAAGGTTTAGGGTTTAGGGGGAAAGAGTATAATGACAACAAATGACAAAGAGAAACCAAAACTACATGTTTTCTATTAGCAGAAAGTAGATCCGACACTGGATCGGGGTCTCTAACTATGAGCAAAGTCACAACCTGTTTTAGACCCAGTTTCCTTACCCATAATTCTATTTCGCAAAATTGTTACATAAGAGGAAATTGGAAAAAGATTAAAAATGTATTCACAAAATTTCAGAAGGTGCTCTTATATACAGAAAATATCATACCGATTTTCAAAAAGCAGTTAGGGATAAGTTTTAGGAACTAGAGCCAAATAGGTCTGATAACACTCACCTGGAAAAACTTGAAAATGTATCATGTAACAGGTGATTTGTGAAAACTTGGGGAAAAGGAGATTGCTGGGATCCTGCTTTGATTCTCTATAACACATTAAAAGAACTTGAAAGAATCATACTGTCATATTCCTAATCTTTTATTTTGTATTCATTTGAGAAAGAGAAAGAGAGCACAAGCATGGGGCAGGGGGGAAGAGGCAGGAGCAGAAGCAGAGGGAGAAGCAGGCTCCCGGCTGAGCAGGGAGCATGATGTGGGACTCTATCTAGGTCTCTGGGATCATGACCTGAGCTGAAGGCAGACGATTAACCGCTTAACTGACTGAGCCATATTCCTGAGCCAGAATATGAGCCTGTCATATTCCAAATCTTAATTGGGCTTTATAAGATTTTGCTATTTCCTTCACTGTGGTGTATTTTATTTTTAAACATAAGAAAATCTATTTTAGGGCGCCTGGGTGGCTCAGTGGGTTAAAGCCGCTGCCTTTGGCTCAGGTCATGATCCCAGGGTCCTGGGATCGAGGCCCGCATCGGGCTCTCTGCTCAGCGGGGAGCCTGCTTCCTCCTCTCTCCTCTCTCTCTGCCTGCCTCTCTGCCGACCTGTAATCTCTCTCTCTGTGTCAAATAAATAAATAAAATCTTTAAAAAAAAAAAAAAAGAAAATCTATTTTAAAATGCAGGTTTACTAGTTACTTGGAAGACACATTTAAGGGCTTTTTAACTAGCATATGAAAATATCATACAATACTTAACCAGAATGAGTTAGAGTTGAGTTCATCTCAGAAACTAAACTTGATTGAGATATTAGCCCATAAAGCTACCCAGGTAAAATCATCAAAAAGATTATAATTTAAACAGTATCAGTTGCTTTCTCAAAGACTTTCAGTTAACTCTACTAAAAAGAGCAAAAAAGAATATTTTAATCTTTAAAAACACAAAACAGGGATACCTGGGTGGCTCAGCTGGTTAAGGGTCTGCCTT
Source organism: Ailurus styani (assembly GCA_002007465.1). Lineage (NCBI taxonomy): Eukaryota > Metazoa > Chordata > Mammalia > Carnivora > Ailuridae > Ailurus > Ailurus styani. Next base: position 3,517,566 of record LNAC01000213.1, on the reverse strand, counting down.
CAGCTCAGGTCATGATCCCAGAGTCCTGGGATTGAGTTCCACAACATGCTCCTTGCTTGACGGGGAACCTGCTTCTCCCTCTGCCTGCTGTCTCTCTCTGACAAATGAATAAAATCTTAAAAAAAAAAAAAATTAAAACACCAAATAGTCTCATTCCAAGGTGTTCAAAAGTATCCTTCAATATATGGCATGGCTCTGCAAAATGAGAACAACAGTACTTACTTTACCTCTAACAGGACTGTTATGAGATCAGATAAAGACATATTATGTGTGAATATGTTGTGAATGGTTATTAAGTCCTATACAAATATTAGCCATTATATTAGTCTATGCTTAGATCAACTAACTGATCTAAGACTGATGAGTAAACCAGTAATTACAAAAACTAACAACCTGTTTTGATAAGAAACTTTCAGCAAGGATATTCATATTTTTAAAAAGTATTCTTATTTAACTGAAGTAGTTATAAAAAAAAGAGTAAAGTTTAATAATGGTTAATGATCTAAATAATGGGCTCATAGAAGACCTTTCTACCAATGTATTACTCAAATGAATTCTTGTCTGTTGATACCCTAATGTACACAAGACTTTTAATTTATTTAAATAGCATTAAAAAAATTTATTGAAGGGGCGCCTGGGTGGCTCAGTGGGTTAAAGCCTCTGCCTTCGGCTCAGGTCATGATCTCAGGGTCCTGGGACCGAGGCCCGCATCGGGCTCCCTGCTTGGCAGGGAGCCTGCTTCCCCCTCTCTCTCTGCCTGCCTCTCTGCCTACTTGTGATCTCTCTCTCTCTGTGTCAAATAAATAAATAAAATCTCTAAAAAAAAATTTATTGAAATAGCATACTCCCTTATGGAACCCACACCTTCATAAAGCCATAATATATGTTCATTTAAGAAAGAGTTACTATTAGTTATGAAACTTTCAAAATGAACAACACTCCCTTTCAATAAGTAGTTTTCAATATAATAAGAAAACATACAAAAATAAGTAGAATGCAGCTTAGATGATGAAAAGTTCCATAACAGAAATATAAACAAAGTTTAATGGAAGTTCAAAGAAGGCAGAAGTTATTTCTAGCTATAGGGGAAAGTAGATAAAGAAATGTCAGGAAAGACTTCAAGAAAGAGTTATATTTGTGGTGGGTCCTAAAGGATAACTAGGACTTGGAAACATCCCTAAATAAAATACATATTTCTCTGAAAGAAAAAATGCTTCCAGTTCACTAGGGGAAAACAAAAACAAAAACAAAAAACCCATATCTTAGTAAATAGTATCAACATCCCTTCAGTCTTCTTTCACCATTGACACATCTCCCCATCTCTCCCCATATCCAGTGTCCCCTATCTAATCCCTCACCAAATCTTACCCATTTTTAACCTCCTAAATATCCCAAGTTTGTCCACTTCTCTCTCCTCCACTAGCCCATCATCTCCCTAACCCAAATTATCATCGTCTCTTGCCCAAAATAAAATAACCTTCTGACTGGTGTCTCTGCTGCACACCAATTTATACTCTACACTGCAACCAGAGTGATTTTTCCTAAAGGTCACAGACCAGGCATTACTTTCTAGGCCCAAATCCTTGACATATGGCTACTTCTCTAGCCTCATCTTATACTATGTGCCCTCTCACTAACTGCAATCCAGCCAGTCTGGTCTTTATTCAGTTTCTCAAACTTGCAAGGCTCACTAACACCAGGACTTTTGCACATGCAATCCTCTCCCTGGAATTTCACCCACTCCTAATACCGTTCACCTAGTTAACGCACACTCACCCTTTAGATCTCAGTCACTTCCTCAAGAAAGTCTTCTCTACTCTCCCAAACTGAATTAGATCATTTAGTTATACACACTTAGGACAGACTCCAGGTACTTTCATATACAGTATTTGTTAGATTGTAATTGTATATTTATTCTTTGTTTAATAATTACTTCCCTGGGGCGCCTGGGTGGCTCAGTGGGTTAAAGCCTCTGCTTTCGGCCCAGGTCATGATCTCAGGGTCCTGGGATCGAGGCCCGCATCGGGCTCTCTGCTTGGCAGGGAGCCTGCTTCCCCCCCCCCCTGCCTGCCTCTCTGCCTCCTTGTGATCTCTCTCCCGCTGTGAAATAAATAAATAAAATCTTTAAAAAAATAATAATAATTACTTCCCTGACTAAACTATAATCACTATTAGGACAGGGCCCCTAAATAATTTTGCCTTAGCGGGTGCCTGGGTGGCACAGTTGGCTAAGCTTCTGACTCTTGGTTTTGGCTCAGGATGTGATCTCAGGGTTGTGAGATCAAGTCCCAGGTCAGGCTCCGTGCTTAGCAGGGAGTCTGTTTAAGATTCTCTTCTCCATCTGCCCCTCCCCCTGTGCTCACTCATGTATGCGCGTGCGTGCGCTCTCTCTCTCTCTCTCTCTCTCTCTCAATCCCTCTCTAAAATAAAGAAATAGATCTTTAGGGCGCCTGGGTGGCTCAGAGGGTTAAAGCCTCTGCCTTCAGCTCAGGTCATGATCTCAGGGTCCTGGGACCTGAGGCCCACATCCGGCTCACTGCTCAGTGGGGAGCCTGATTCCTCCTCTCACTGCCTGCCTCTCTGCCTACTTGTAATCTCTCTCTGTCAAATAAATAAATAAAATCTTTAAAAAAAAAGAAATAGATCTTTAAAAAATAACAATCTTGCCTTAGGTTAGACCTGCCAACATACATATTTGTTTCTAAGTCAATTTGTTTTCCTTTCAGTCAAAATATCTATAGTGAACCAACAAGTATAGACATTATTGCCCTGCCTGCACTATAGCACATAGTCTGTGAGCCAAGCACAGCCCCTTCACCAGCTCCCCACACCCTTGCTTACCATTATATATTTAGCAAAAGTTGCTATTTTTAAACCTAACAGTTAGCATGATATGGTAGCCAGTTACTTGCTAATAAGAAGCTTAGGAAGTTTAGTCTAAACCTAGAAAAATTTACTTTGCTTGCCAAAAATCAGTACCTTCAAAGAAGGGAAGAAAATATTTCAGTGATTTATTCAGGTCAAATAAGCATTCCCAACTTCCACTCCACCGTTTACAGGAAGAGATGTACTGTGAAATTTGTAGTCAGGGCTTATGTCATTAATAGTTTGTGGTATATTTGGAGGAATTTAAAGTAGCATACGAAGATTTTTTGTTGTACTGAGTTAGAAAGCTACGTGAGTGACAGGAGAGAGATGTAGTGACCTCCTTAGAGCACTGACTTTGAATAAGTAAAAGGCACTAAAGAAACCCAACTCGTAAGAGCTCAAGATCATAATACCTGAGGATGTGCAAACACCAGATTTGAAATTGCAGAAAGAAAAGAATACTATTGATTTCCCTTGGATGCCTTGTTATTCAGGCCCAAGCCAGACACAGAAGGACGTCTGCTATCAGCCAAAATGGATTAATAAGGACTAAATTTGCCTTCTGCCTGAAGCAACTGAAATTATTATTTTCTTATATTATTTCTCTTTGAAAGAGAAAGCAAAAACAATATCTTATTGTGGACTTTATAAGTAGAGTAAAATGAATGACAACAATAGCACAAAAGGCAGAAAGTGAGAAATGGGAGTATAAGGTTATAAGGTTCTTACATATACAAATAGTATAATATCACTTGAAGGTAAAGTGTTATAAGCTAAAATAAGTATACTATAATCATTAAAGTTATAATAAAAAAGCTAAAAGAAGAATTTTAAAAATACACAATTAATACAAAAAGCATTAAAAGAGTAAAAAGAGAGAAAAGAACAGAGAGCACAAATAAAAATTAAACAGTAGGATAGTAGATTTAAACCTAACATTCAATTTAAACCCAACCAACCACACTAAATATAAATAATCACATTAAATATAATCTAATACCCCAGCTGCAAGACTAGATAAAAGATCAAGACCCAAATTTATGCTTCCTACAGGAGACTTTAAATATAAATAATCAAGTGGGTTAAAAGGATGGGAAAAAAAATATTCCATATTAACACAAATCTCAAGAAAGTAGGAGTGGCGACATTATTAAAACAGATTCCAGAACAAAAAATATCAGCAGAGATAACAGGACATTTTGTAAATAAAGTATGTAACATTATGTCTTCATCAGGAGGATAAAACACACCTAAATGCAGATGCTCCTAATGAATCTTCAATATATGGTGTAAGCCCTGGTAGAACTGCAGGAAAAAACTGACAAATCCACAATTACAAAGATGTCAACAAATCTCTCTCAGTAACTAACAGAAAATCAGGAAGACTATAGATATGCACAATACTACCAAAAAACTAGACATACTAGATGTTAACAAAACACTCCACAGCGGGCGTCTGGGTGGCTCAGTGGGTTAAAGCCTCTGCTTTCGGCTCAGGTCATGATCTCAGGGTCCTGGGATCTGAGGCCCGCATCAGGCTCTCTGGTCGGCAGGGAGCCTGCTTCCTCCTCTCTCTCTGCCTGCCTCTCTGCCTACTTGTGATCTCTCTCTCTTTCTCTCTCTCCCTCTCTCCCTCTGTCAAATAAATAAATAAACAAAATCTTAAAAAAAAAAAAAAACACTCCACAGCAGCAAAATACATATTTAAATGTATACTACATTCTGGGTCATGAAACAAGTCTCAGTAAATTTAAAAGGATTCAAGTCATACAAAATATATTGTTCCCACAAGTCAGAAATCAGTAACAAAAAGGTATCTGGAGGGGCACCTGGGTGGCTCAGGTGGTTGAGCAACTGCCTTTGGCTCAGATCATGATCCCGGAGTCCCGGGATCGAGTCCCACATTGGGCTCCCAGCCATGGGGAGTCTGCTTCTCTCTCTGACCTTCTTCCCTCTCAAGCACTCTCTCTCTCTCTCTCTCTCAAATAAATAAATAAAATCTTAAAAAAAAAGTATCAGAAAACCTCAAATACCTGAAAACTATATACATAATTCTATGTAGTTCATGGGTCAAAAACACTACTAAAAGAGAAATGAGAAATTATTTTGAACTGAATGAAAATGATAACACAACATATTTGTGGGATGCAACTAATGCAGTAGTTAGAGGGACATGTATAGCATGAAAATGCTTTTACTAGAAAAGAAGAAAGGTCTCAAATCACTGGCCTCAGCTTCTACACAAATTAACTAGCAAAGGAATAACAAATGAAACCCAAAGTACAAAGAAGAAAAAATAAAGATCAGAACAGAAGTCACTGAAATTAAAAAGCAAGAAAAGATTTTAAAAGGCAATGAAACCAAAAGCTGATTCTCAGATCAGTAAAATTGATAAACCTAAACCAGAATGATGGGAGATAAAATAGGTAAGACACAAATTTACAATATCAGGACTGAGAGAAGTAACACTGTTAGAGATTCTATAGATATTAAAATAAGGAAATACTATGAACAACTTTATGCTGATACATTTGAAAACTGAGACAAGGGTGCCTGGGTGGCTCAGTGGGTTAAAGCCTCTGCCTTCAGCTCAGGTCATGACCTCAGGGTCCTGAAATCGAGGCCCACATTGGGCTCTCTGCTCAGCGGGGAGCCTACTTCCTCCTCTCTCTCTGCCTGGCTCTCTGCCTACTTGTGATCTGATCTCTCTCTGTGTGTCAAATAAATAAATAAATAAAATCTTAAAAAAAAAAAAGAAAACTGAGACAAAATTGACACAATCCTACAAAGACACAAACAATAAAAGTTCATCAAGAAGAAATGAATAACATAAATGGCACATAAATGGCCTTATGTCTATTGAATAAATTGGATTTGAAGTGAAAAATCTTCCCACAAAGAGAAGTCCAAGTCCAGATGGCTTCTCTGATGAACTATACCAAATGTACAAGGAATATTACCAATTCTATACAAACTCTTGCAGAAAATTAAACATGAAAAAAAATACCTTACAATGCATACTATGATTTCAGCACATCCTGAAACCGAAGCCAGAGAGATATCAAAAGAAAAGCACAAACCAATATTTTTCCACAAATGTAGATGCAAAATTATTTAACATAATTTTAGCAAATCAAACAAATCAAGCAACACATAAAAAGAATAACACATGACTAAGTAGGGTTTATGCCAGAATGCCAAGTTGGTTTCAAAAGTCAATGTAATTAGGAGCACCTAGGTGGCTCACTCAGTTAAGCATCTGCCTTTGGCTCAGGTCATTGTCCCAGGGTCCTGGGATGGAGCCTCATGTTGGGCTCCTGCTCGGCAAAGAGCCTGCTTCTCCCTCTCCCTCTGCTCCTCCCTCCACCCTCTGGACCCCCCCTCCACACTCTGGCTCATGCTCTCTATCTCAGATAAATAAAAATAAAATCTCTTTTAAAAAATCAATGTAATTAATAATAAAAGACTAAAAGAGAAAAATATATATGATCATCTCAATAGATAAAGAAAATGCGGGATGCCTGGGTAGCTCAGTTGGTTAAACGACTGCCTTCGGCTCAGGTCATGATCTTGGAGTCCGAGAATCGAGTTCTGCATCAGGCTCTCTGCTCAGTGGGGAGTATGCTTCTCCCTCTGACCCTCCCCCTTCTCATGTCCTCTCTCTCTCTCTCATTCTCTGTCTCAAATAAATAAAATCTTTAAAAAAAAAAAAAAAGAAAGAAAATGCATTTCACAAAAAAAATTCAACATCCTTTCCTGATTTAAAAAACAAAAAACAACCCTCTCAAGAAACTAGGGATAGAAGAAAATGTCTTCAAATTGATAAAGGGCATCTACACAAAAACAATAACAACCAAAAAACCCCAAAGCTAACATCATACTTAAATGGTAAAAGACTGAATTTTTTCTTTTATTCTTTTTTTTTTTTTCTTAAGTAAGTTCTACAGCCAATGTGGGGCTTGAACTCATGACCAGGGATCAAGAGTCACATGCTCTACCGACTGAGCCAGCCAGGAGCCCCTGAAAATTTTTCTCCTAAAATAAGAAAGAATGTCTGATCCTATCGCTTCTATTAAGTATCATCCTGGAAGTTCTAGCCAATGTAATCAGGCAAGAAAAGAAAATAATAAAAGGCATCCTGATTGGAAAAGAAATAAAACTGTCTATATATGCAGATAATATATATGATTCTGTATACAGAAAAGCCAATTTAATCTACAAAAATATCCACTAGAAATAGCAAATGAGTTTATTATCAAGTCTGTAGAATATAAGGTGAAATACAAAAATCTACCATAGGGCACCTGGGTGGCTCAGTGGGTTAAAGCCTCTGCTTTCGGCTCAGGTCATGATCTCAGGGTCCTGGGA
>LNAC01000213.1:3433437-3503336 GCA_002007465.1 Ailurus styani | reverse complement strand
GCCTGCCTCTCTGCCTCCTTGTGATCTCTCTCTCTGTGTCAAATAAATAAATAAAATCTTTAAAAAAAAAAATAGGATAATGGTTAAGTAAGTTATGTTAAATTATACTCATTAACAAATTATATTTTCATATTATAAAGGCTTAGTAATAAAACAGTGTGATACTGACACATCAGTATAGACAGACCAATAGAACAGAGTAGAAAATCTTGAAAGAAACTCAAATATAAACGGTAGTCTACCAAAGGATAGAGAAGTCATCTTAAACCAGTGGAGAAAAGATGGGTTATTCAACAAATGGTGTTAGGACAACTGGAAAGCCATTTTTCTAAAAATGAAATTCTATCTCTATTTCATACCTTGTAGCAGGATGAATTCCAAATGTATCAAAGATTTAAGTGTAAAAAATGAAAACAAAGAAGTACTTCATAAACCATGGGAGAATTATTTTATAACCTCAGAAGAGGAAAGGCCATACTAACTATAACATAAAAACAAAAAGCCATAAAAGACAAGGCAGATACATTCAACTGAATGAAAATAATTTTCTTACAGAGAGGGAAAGAAAAGACAAATGAAAATACTGGCAATTCATTACAGATAATAGCCTCCTTATTTAATAAGGAGTTCCTACAAATCATTAGGAAAAAGATTCAAAAACCCAATAAAAATGGGCAAAAGATATATCACAGAAAAAGATATATTTAAATGGCTCTGTAAGACATTAATGTAAGAGACATGAAAAATTAAATTAACACTTTTTAAAATTTTTTTAAAGATTTTATTTATTTATTTGACAGATAGAGATCACAAGTAGGCAGAGAGGCAGGCAGAGAGAGAGGAGGAAGCAGGCTCCCTGCCAAGCAGGGAGCCCGATGTGGGCCTCGATCCCAGGACCCTGAGATCATGACCATTTTTGGTTTGAGCCAAAGGCACAAACCCACTGAGCCACCCAGGCCCCCAAACTAACACCATTTTTATCAATTAGATTGTCATATTCAAAAATTCTTGACAATTCCCTATGAGTAGAGAGATAGGTACTCTCATACATTGTTGGCGAAATATAGTTACATCCTATAACGAGCAATTTGGGAATATCTTTCAAAATTACAAGTACACATATCTTTGACCTAGCGATTCTATGAATTTTTCTTACAAAAACATTCATATGCAAGATTATTCACTGCATTATCACTTGTACCAGCAAAACTTGGGGACTGGTTAAATAAATTATGATTCATTCAGGCATTGTGCAGCCACAAAAAGAATGAGGAACTGCTTTACAAACTGACAGGAAACTATGTCAAAAATATATTAATAAGTGCACAGAGAGAGGGGATGTGAGGCAGGAATAACACAAGGTGCAGATAAATTCCTATAATGGGTTATCATTTATGTAAAAAAGGAGAAAAAAGCAATACGCACAGTAAAAAATATGATAATATCAATTCAGATATAAAGCAATTAACAACTGGCTCTAGACCCCCAGAACTCTGAGCCAACTTCCTTTGCGGGCCTGCTCCATCCAGTCCATTCATTAACCTCGAAAAAAACATGACCTTGCATTTTTGTGAACGAAATTTTTTGGACCCCACTCTTGGTGGAGTTTTTACATGTCTATCTATTTATCTGCTTCCCTGGCCAGGGAATAGGTATGGGAGGAAACATAAGAATTTCAAACTTTTATTGATTGTGTGGAGTGAAAAATGATTGTCTGCCAGATGGTAAGTGAGGGGTGTGGAGGAGGGGTGAGAGACACCTCACAGAATATCCTTTTTTATCTTTTGAATATTGAAAGATGGAAATGTTTATCTATGCTTTTAATTAAATTTAAAAATAAAAATATGTTTGAAAAAGTTTTTATTTTTTATTTTATTTTTTTAAAGATTTTATTTATTTGACAGAGAGAGAGATCACAAGCAGGCAGAGCAAGAGGGGGAAGCAGGCTCCCTGCTGAGCAGAGAGCCTGACGTGGGCCTCGATCCCAGGACCCTGAGATCATGACCTGAGCTGAAGGCAGAGGCTTAACCCACTGAGCCACCCAGGTGCCCCTTGAAAAAGTTTTAAACATTTTTAAAAACCTAAGAAAATACACTGTTAGAAACAAGGCAGGATTTAAAATATATGCAATATGACACCAAATATATACAAAAAAGTACATTTTTGTATAGAAAAGACAAGGATAAAATACAACAAAATATTAAAAGAATAGTCATCTCTGAGAGGTGTAATTACAGGTCACTTTAATTTTCTCTGAATTTTCTTATAATTCAAATTCTTTACATTAAGCACTACTATATTCATAAGAAAAAGTTATTAATTTTTTAATGATATAAATCAGAGAGGTCAGAAATTAAAAGGCAAGGCAGAAACTTATTAGGTATTATCCAGGTTTCTAAGCATCATAAATGAAACATTCAAATTTCCTGAAAACATTACTTCCAATTACAGAATAAAATAATTTATGAATAAAAAATTTAGAGATGAAAAATATCCAATTTGTCCTCTGGTCTACATCTTAAGAATCACACTATGAGATTATTCTCATTCTCCTACTTTCTGGATGTTTTGTCCATTTTTGTTTTCTGTTACCTAGGTAATGGTACTTCCAGCATTTCCCTTAAAGACTGTGAAACTAACAATCTGGTATTTCTCACTGTCGAGTTCTCCTGACCTTCAGCTTTGAAAGGCCATCTCCCTAAGGGAAAGCAGTAAGATCTAGAAGCTAAAACAGGAGGCTGAGGAATCTGAGGTTAGAATTCTAATCCTGACGAACTGTGGAATTTGTCTCCAATTTTGGGAACAAGCTAAACTTCCTGATCCAGTTTCCTTAATGAGGTAACTTAAAGGACTGTTTTGAAAGTATTTGGTACTATCAACTTTAAAGTTTCTTTTTAACTTTCCACACTACTCTTTTGAATTTTGTTTTCTTGCCTTATGTTGAATATCTTCCTTTGTAAATTTTTGCTCTCCCAAACAGTATCTGCAAGTATTTCCAACCTTTTAGACTCAGGAGTTGAGTAAGGGGTATTTTTGGAAAGCCCACTGAAAATGACACAATGTCAACAGAACTTAAAGCAATGTTAAAGACAATTTGTTGAGGCATAAGAATGTAATCAGGATCTAAATTGGACTCTTATGAGCAAAGGAGACTCGGGCAACTAATTAATGTAACCAACACTTGGTGGGAAGGCAAAACTCAGACTCCTAACATCCAAACCTACTATAGAGATAAGGAAGATGTTAACTTCTGTATCACAGCCAAGCAAATGAAGGTTTGTCATGCCTTCAAGCATTCAATTTTTGTTTCTTTTGTTTACAGTAGATCCACTAACACTACTACCTGGACCTCAGCATATCTTCTCTACCACTTGCATATCAGGTAGTTCTTGATAGCTGCCTTCTTATTAGAAAATAAGCTACATTAAATTTGTAAAGTGTTCTCTATGCATAGGTCTTGCAAAGCACTTGATAGCCTTTAGGAAGAAAGGTGTTTTTACAAACATCAGAGAGTAATTATCCCTCTGCCAAGACAAGGTGAAGCAATTTCAGTAGTGCCCTCAGCACACGTCAAACTCCTCCTCCTGGTTAACAAGACCAAACACCTCTCTTGTTACTTAAAAGTTATTCCAATAGGGAGGGACTAGGGAGCAGACAACTGAATTTTTTCTGGATTAACTCAGGCATTAGTTGAATGCTTTTTTGTGGTTCACCTACTTTAAAAGGTGATCAAATCACTCTGTGCTACTGAAAAGAGCAACTGCAAAGAACAATTACATAAACCCTCTGCTTCAACTTACCTCATCCTTCTTTCTAATGAAAGAAAGCATTAGAAACCACTGCCTTGCCACCACTTCCTTAGTCTACTTGCTTTGTCATGTGAATTCCTTTTTTTCCTTAGCAAATCAGAGAAATTTATTTCGTTCAACATAATGAGACACAATTGTACATCATTTTTTAAAGTACATGCACTAAATTTTATGATGTAAAAAAATAAAGGCCGGTGCCTGGGTGGCTCAGGCAGTTAAGCGTCTGCCTTTGGCTCAGGTCATGATCCCAGGGTCCTGGGATCCAGCCCTGCATCCGGTTCCCTGCTCATCGAGGAACCTGCTTCTCCTTCTCCTCCCTGCTTGTGCTCTGTTGCTATTTCTGTCTCTCTCAAATGAAGAAATAAAATCTTAAAAAAAAAAAAAAAAAAGATAGGGGCACCTGGGTGGCTCAGTGGGTTAAGCCTCTTCCTTCGGCTCAGGTCATGATCTCAGGGTCCTGGGATCCAGGTCCGCATTGGTTTCCTGCTCAGTGGGGAGCCTGCTTCCTCCTTTATCTCTGCCTGCCTCTCTGCCTACTTGTGATCTCTGTCTCTTTGTCAATAAATAAAATCTTAAAAAAAAAAAAAAGATAAAGGCACTCCTTATAAGTGAACTATTCTCAAACAGGTGCTATCTAGAACTTTACATTATTTATGTCAGAAAATTTGTACATATCCTCAATTCCATACCTGTAATTCCTAAATCCGAAAAGCTCAGAAAACACTTTCTTGAGCGCCCGGGTGGCTCAGTGGGTTAAAGCCTCTGCCTTCGGCTCAGGTCATGATCTCAGGGTCCTGGGATAAAGCCCCGAGTCTGGCTGTCTGCTCAGCAAGGAGCCTGCTTCCTCCTCTCTCTCTCTGCCTGCCTCTCTCCCTACTTGGAATCTCTCTCTCTCTGCCAAATAAATAAATAAAATCTTTAAAAAAAATAGTTCTCTCTTGTTTCAGTGAAAAACTGTCTACTCCTAANGCCTCTCTGCTTACTTGTAATCTCTCTCTCTGTGTCAAATGAATAAATAAAAATCTTTAAAAAAAATTAAAAAAATAAAAAAAATAAAAAAAAAAGAACTTTAAAAAAAAATAAAAATAAAAAATAAAAAAAATAGTTCTCTCTTGTTTCGGTGAAAAACTGTCTACTCCTAATGTACATAAAATATATTGGGATATTAACATATCAGCATTCAAAGCTAACGCCACACCCTAAATACTGAACTCAAGCTTCCGATCCCAAGAACTGTTAAAATATTAATAATCACTATAAAAGTTAAGTTAATGGTATTTGAGGAAATTAAAACACTAAAGTAACATGAACATGTTTTGGAATGTACTGAGTACACATTTCACTGATATTCTTAAAGCAATCAATCAGCTAGAGCAGACAAAACTTGGTTGAACAATTTCATTCACCCACACATTAATACAAAACAGAAGTCAAGCATGGGGTACATATTTAAGATATGTAAGAATGAGTGATTTACTGAGAATATTCAAAGTTAATTATGTTAAGAACATTCCTTATAAGGCCAGTGAATTAGTGATAGCTAATTCATACTGGACCAAAATGAAACAACTTCCTGGACTTGTTACTGGTTACAATGTTTTAAGTAAATATAGAGGCATATTCTCTAAAAATGCAAATGTATCTCATCCTTTGTCCTAATTCATGAAACATAAGCAAAACTATTTACTACAAACAAGGAAAACTGCTCCCCATCGACTCATCAAGTTCATGAGAAATTCTTACCAAATTTTCATTATCACATTTCCAGAATTATATGGTATATGATGCAATATGGTTAATTCTTTTTCTGTTCTGCTTACTGAAATAGTACCAGCCTTTAGAAAATTTCCAGATCCCTATCAGTCATCAATAAACAATGAGCTCTCTACTAGCTTAATGGTAAGCAAAAATGCTGATGTTATTTATTTTATCAAGTGAATATTTTAGATAAGTCCTACTTATACTATTAAAATCAAAACCATATGATTTCTTGGTGAGCACTTTAGTGTGATAACTATATTTCCCCTCTAGCTATCTGAGGGTACATCTGTGCATACACTTGTAGACCTGTTGTGCTGATGGGTGCAAAGCTCCAATGCAGTCACTACCAGAGACTGGTATCTTCAATTTCTCCCAGTGTCCTGCACTCGCCATCCATTCATGGAAAAGTAGTTAATTTTAATGTTCTCATTGTTTACCAGAAAGCACAGACAGTGAGGCTGGCTTTGCCGCTCCCGTTTCCTTTTGCTAGGCTGCTGTGCTTTTTCAGCCAATTGACTTTGCTTTGAGGCTATAAATATCTGAAAAATGTTCTGCATTTGATGCTCTTGAATTCTGCATCCATATTTAGCTGTTTGTGGCATGCCTTTGTTTAAGCTACTCTGCCACCCATACAATCAGTCAGGTTGAGATCTGGATGGTCAAAGGATACATGGCTCAACAACAAACACTGACTATGAGCAAGGTACCAACCTGCTAGACATGGTGACAATGAAGGGGGTGGCAAGACAGACAAACAAGACAGACTTTCTGGTATCAAATATTTTATAGTCTTGACAGGGCATATCAAATATTTTATAGTCTTGACAGGACAAGGCACAACTTATTATAAAACTGTAATGAAACAAATGAAACATTTTACAACTAAAAGAAAATGAAGGATAGGGCAGCATAGTTTCTCTTAGCTATGTCTTGAAGATAGGCATTTGTGTTCTAAATATACATCTACCTATTACAAAGCTCAAATTCCAGAAAGTTTTCCAATCCTGGCAATACACAAAACTCTGAATATATGTATTATCAACAAAATAGTCAATAACAATCTCAAAACAGGGCCGAGTCTTCAAATTTCATGAGGCAAACTAATAAAATATTATTTCCCAAAGTTTCTGTTAAGGTATTCAGGTTGGGGGGACGGCCTGTTATTGCCATTTGTTTGCATGTTGATTTCAAACATAAGTATATGGTAGAGGATGTGAATCATAGCCAGAAGCCAGGAGCACTTAATACAGCTCCTTACTTTGTAGCCTTTTAAAATCCACATGGCTATTTCAGGCTAGTGCCTAAAACTGAATAAGCTTCACCTACCCAAGATCCCCATTTCCCCCACCTTCCTATCTTGTCAAAACATTCCAAACAAATATACATCTGCCCTCAACATTCCTGCTTTCACAACTAAGTTCACTGACCTTTTGATAAAAGTGCTCCCCAGAAGCCTCTGACAATCATGATTTAAACTCATTAAGGGCTTGCCTGTCCCCAAGAGTCAGACTGGAATTGGTAGGCCAAGCTGTAGGTAAAATAATAGGGCAGGCCACAGAATCAGAAAACTCTACAGCTAAAATGGACCACAGATACCAATTAGTCCAGATTCTACATTTTATGTAGAAACCTAGAGCCACAGAGTTAAAATTACTTATCCAAAGTTAGAAAACCAATTTGTGGCAAAGAGAGAATGAAAACCCCCGGTTCTCAATCCCCAGTTGTATACTCTAGACTAGGTTCCCAGTTTCTGAATTTCTTTTAAAAACATTAGACCACACTCATCAAAGTCCCCTTAAATTGTGTAGAAGAACCTAAATGTTCCAAAACAATCATAATCTGAACACACAAAACAAACAAGTAAACAAAAAAAAAATGAAATGAACTAGTGTTTTCCAAACTGATTTTCTACATTCAATTATTTTTACTTCAAAGCTTTTCAAAGAATTATGCAATAGGCAACTTAAAAACTAGCTAAGGACACAGAAAAGTCAAGAATCATTCAGATAGTTTCAGAATATTCACATCAAACTGAAGACAACAAAGCAGTACCCAGGAAGAGCTGCCTTAGAGGAAGGGAAGTAGTAGCACTAAACAGTAAATAAAAACAAGATCTGGTTCATTGATAGGGAAGACGAAAAGATACAATGCACTGGAGAGTCTGCGACTTGAAACTGAAATGCATAGTACAGATGTGTATGAGTAGCGAATATATGTATGTATATTTATCCATATACACTTAAGAATATCCACATATCTGTGTGTGTGTGTACGCACACACATATCCCAAAACACAAACCTACCCCTAAAAAGGGACAACAAAAACAGGTACATATTTTTATGGGTTACACGCAAAGACAATTAATTTATGCTAGGTCTGGAATACACAGACAGAATAGTTTTGGACACTGAAATATCAAATTATCATATATTCTTGCAGTAACATGGCTCTATCTCTAACTGTATGTAAAAAACGATGTGCCAAAGAAGTGTGTAAGGATAAAAAGGAGGATACGATGGGAAAAGATAACTAAAATATACTCTAATTCAAGTTCATTTTCAGGTTCTCATCAACCTTTGCTATAAGCTATCGGGTAAGTGGGATCAGCAGGTGGACAGAAAAATCAGGCACTAAAGTTTTTAATTTTCTGAGAATGAACTGGATGACCTTGCATCATCTCCTACTTCTCTGCTTTAATTCTTTCGGGGGTACTTAGAATAACATGAAAAACCATGTGTAAACATCAAGCAAAATATAAAGTGGTACATATATAGATCCTTAAGAACGGGTTATAGTACCTAAAGGATTTTTAGAAGTGAAAGAGCCATTAAGAGATTATTTAACCCAATTAATTCATTTTACAGATGAAGAATCAGAGGTTAAAAAAAAAAAAGTGACCCCAAATCACATAGCCACTTTATTGGCAGAACCAAGACAAAAACCCAAATCTGTGGACTCCTTGTTCTGTGATCTTTCTGATAGTGATGGACTTGAAGTCTTGAAATCAACTAACTATCCAGAGAGATAACTTCTAAGTTATCTAAGTCTTGGTCGCTCCCGAATAGTAAACATATACTCTCTTCTGAAGGATGAAGAAAAAAAGCATAATGTACTCGATCACTACAGGCTTAGATGCACATGACTGGAGGATAACATCTTAACCTTGTCTTTGATCCCAGGTGCTTCAAATTTGCCCTCTTATATATTCAGCCACATCACTAATGTCTTGTGTTC
Source organism: Ailurus styani (assembly GCA_002007465.1). NCBI lineage: Eukaryota > Metazoa > Chordata > Mammalia > Carnivora > Ailuridae > Ailurus > Ailurus styani. The sequence goes on along the minus strand of LNAC01000213.1, from coordinate 3,494,531 downwards.
ACGTGAGCTAAGTGATAAACATCTTGACGTTTTAATATTTTGCAAAGCCACAGCTCAGTCCTGAATTCCAGGCTATAAATCCTAGGGCTATGAGTTTTCAAAACCAGCATGGTTTTAATGCTGCCACAAGGCTCACCCTAATAGAATCTCATCATTCAGTTTTAATTAAAGAGGTGGTTACTAGGAATGCAGAAAGGGAAAGTTTTAGTGTGTTCATCACTTTTAACTTGCTGAGTAGCAACCCAGTCACTTCACAAAGAGAACCAGAAACAATAGTGCAATCTGACACAATCCACACCCCTTGGACTAAGTGGTTGCCTTTGGGAGAATGAGGTTCAGAAAGAGGTTATAGATTAGTCTGTTCCCACCAAATAAATATCTTTGGTTATTCTATTTTATTTTACTATCTTATCCACTGCTAAGCTATTTCATAGTATCTTGGATTTCCAGCCTCGCCTCACTGAAGAGAAAGAAATGAAACTGTTCGCTGGATTTCATGGTGTTCCATCAGACCTCCTTGAAATCGATTGACAGTTCCCTTGAAGCTATCACCTAATTATTAAGTCTGCATAGCTCAACTCTACTTTAAACTTCCTGCAGGTGTCTGAAAAGGTCCAAAAACCATACTGAATGACATCTGTCTGTTCAAGCGCTAGTCTGGAGAAACTTGTCAGAAACGCACGCCAGAACAAAAAAGGGATGTGGGAACCCGACCCAGGATGGATGGGAACTGAGACGAGGACTTGAGACTAGGGATTAATTTCAGCCAGAGCAAAAACACCAGCCTCTAGGATGGCCGGTGGTCCTTACCGTACACCCGGACCCAGCTCTGTTGCTGGCACACGGACTCCAGAAGGATCCGATCCAACATGCCACCAGCCACGGCCCCACCGACTGGGACAACCGCTTCCAGCTCCTCCGGGGGTAGCGGCGAGTCGGACTCCAGTCCTGGGAACATCTCCGGCCAGGACAGCGCCTCCGCGGCTCCTCCGGACGACGGCGAGAGCTCCATGGTGCCCCGGAGGGACAAGGCGGCGGCGGGGCGGGCGCGCGAGTCCGCGCCCTGCCTGCGGGAAGGGGAGGAGAGCGCAGCGGCGGGGGCAAGGACCGGAGCGGCAACCGGCACCGACGCGGCTCACCTCCTTCCCCGCCGCCCACTGCCCGAGGCTCCGGCGCTGCAGCCCACCTGCAGCCGGCAGGCGGGACCCAGGCCGGTAGGCGGATCCAGCGTGGCCCCGGCCGGGGGTGGGTCCGGGCTCAGGTGTGGGTCCCTCCCGGGAGGGGACGTGGAAGGACCCGGGAGGGGCGGCTCGCCCGCCTGCCCCCGCGGAGCCGCCTTCCTCAACCCCCGCCCGCGTCTCTAGCGGCCAGACCCGGCTGGGGCTGGGGATGGAGTGGGGCCGGGCAGGGCAGGGCTGGGGGCGTCGCCGCCAGGGGCCGCCCCCTCTGACCGGCTCCCGCCGCCGCCGCCGCCGCCTCAGAGACTCGGAGTGTCCGCTCCCTCAGGGAAGGGGGGCGGTGGCCCCGGGCTCTTGCCCGCCAGTCCTCGGCCCCCACCCCAGGAATGAGCCGGCCCGCCCCCCTAACTCTCAGGCCACGGCTCCCGCCGCGGCTCCGGCTCCGGCTCCGCCACCGATCCCACAAGCCCGGCAGCCGCGGCGGCGGCAGGCGGCATCCCAGGGTGATAGGCCGGAGCAATCGAGGGCCGAGGGCCGGGCCGCGTGTGCAATCGAGTAACGAAGCGGAGGAGGAACTGCCACCGAAGGCAGGAAAAATCGGACACCGAATTATTCATCTGGCCAGTCCCGCCTACTTTCGAATGACCCCTCTACCCGACAGCCCGGCAGCGCGCGGTACGGGTCTCCCGAGCTGCAGCAGAAAGTGGGGACGGCGTGGGGAGGCGGGGAGGAAGAGGGGGGCGGGAAGTTTGAAAAGAAAGGAAGAGAGTTTCCCTTCCCCTCTTTCCACCTCTTTCCCTTCATGTAGTTATTTATGTATTCATTTATTTGGACCGACATTTCTTTCTTACTGGAGGAAGAGATTAGAGAGGCTGCTTTAGTTTACAGTTCCCCTAGGGGAAACGCCTCCTTCCTTCCCAGAGGAGAGAGTTGGCAGCCGGGTCTGGATTGTGGGATCTGCGCTTTGCGCCCTGTCCGCGCCGAAGCTGGACTTGTCATCGGTTTAGAATAGCATGGTTACGAAGTGTGGTGTGGATGGATAGACGGGCCTCGCGAGCGCAAGAAATGCTCAAAAGCCCAGTATTAACCAAACATGTTTCTCTCTCTCTCTCTCTCTCTCTCTCTCTCTCTCTTTGCCTTTGATCTTTGTGCAATTATGTTGGCTTTTTTTCCTCTAATGATGTCACAAGCGTTTTATTTTTGGGATATTTGGAGACTGTCTCCCTTGACCTTGGCTTTGATTTTTATGCCCACCCAAGGCAGTATTCACTAGTTAAGGTTAAAGAGATTGTTGGCAAAGTAGTAATAATTTTTAAACCGAAAGGTAACAACTTAAACAGTGCCTTGAACATAGTAGGTCTCCAACAATGTTTCTTGAACATGCTGCTTGAAATGGAGGAATTCCACAAGTATATGGTTCTTTTTTGTTAAGCACGTGGCGGGGGGGATGCCTTTTCTTCCTACTTTGCACAGAGACTGGTCTACAAGGGGATATTTTTGTTTTCTGGTCTTGTGGTATCCTGGTAGGTTGTTTGGGTTTATAAAGAGCTATAAGGATGCACTTTGTAATTTTCTCCAAACTGTTTAGGGAAATAGTATTTCAAAGCGGGAAGTGATCTTTAAGATAATCTCATTTTGCCTTTTGTTTAATGGTTGAGGAAACTGAGGAACAGCCAGGTTACCTGGCAAATCAACTACCAGTACAGATAGGTCTGCAGTGTCTCAATGATAATGCCTATTTCAACTTTGTTCCCTCAAGAACCTTTTGTAATTGAGCTTGTTGATGCGTGGTTTGGTGATGCATTGGAGTAATTTCCGGTACCGAAAACCCCGATTTCTTACTATCTGACTCCATAGTCAGACTTCCAAGTCTAAATCATCATATTCTTCAGTGCTTGAGTGGAATGGGGAGGTATCGAAGGTAAAAGATCACAGGGCCCTGCACTAAACAGAGCTATAGCATTTTTTATTTATACTAAATTACTACTGAAGTCATAGTAACAGAAGTCAGAGAGCAAGTGGATAATGGGCATCAGGTGTACAAATTTGAGTGCTCTTTATTAGTCAATATGTAAGGAATTTATTTAGCCAAGCAATTATCTCAAAGCAGCATTAGGAGTGGTGTATGAAACGTTTACAGAGGTTTTTTTTTCCTCAAGCTTATTCTCTTGTGGCGTCATCCATTGTTGAGCTGAAGAAAAAGCTCTCAGTAATCCTACTTTCTTCATCTAGACTCTCCAAATCCCCAGTCCCTGCTTCACCTCCCTGTCCTGCCCCCAGACTAGCTGCAGTAATTATCTAATTGCCTAAGTAATAGTATGTCTGGAATTTATCTAATGTTTATAACTTAAAGAGAAAATAGTTCACAACCTGAACAATAGTTCTCTGAGATTAGCAGAACCAGTATTTTTTTAAATCACCATTGAGCCAATGAAAAAAATCGAAGCATAGCATTCTATTAAGCAACCTACCTAAAGTAAAATAGTAGACAGATTAAAACCCTAGTCTCAGGCGCTTGGGTGGCTCAGTGGGTTGAAGCCTCTGCTTTCGGCTCAGGCCATGATCTCAGCATCCTGGGATTGAGGCCCGCATCCAGCTCTCTGCTCAGCAGGGAGCCTGCTTCCTCCTCTGCCTGCCTCTCTGCCTACTTGTAATCTCTCTCTCTGTGTCAAAATAAATAAAATATTAAAATAAAAAAACCCTAGTCTCCTAAACTTTTAATTCATTGATGGATCTGGATTCCTTAAGGTTTTTATTCCTCCCCTGCCCCCCCACCTTGGGTGGGTAGAGTTGTACTAAAAGTTATGGAGCCAAAAGCAAATATACCATGGTTTTTGCAAATTATTATCACTTAAGGGGTGCCTAGGTGGCTCAGTCGGTTAAGTGTCTGCCTTCAGCTCAGGTCACGATCTCGGGGTCCTGGGATGGAGCCCTGTGTTGGGTTCCCTGCTCAGCAAGGAGTCTGCTTCTCCCTCTCCCTCTGCTCCTCCCCGCTGCTTGTGCTCTCTCTCTCTCTCTCTCTCGCAAATAAATAAGTAAATAATCTTAAAAAACAAATTATTGTCACTTAAGGAAAATATTGGAGAAAAAAACAAACACAAGTGACAAGCCAATTTGCATTTCGGGGAAGCAGTTAATCCTACTTAGATTTATACTAGTAGTATCTCCCTGGTATAATCCCAGATCTTAATGTGAACATAAATCCTTGGCTGATAAAGTCTTAGTTTACATTGTAGTTTGCAAACAGGCCTTTGTGTGTGAACTACAATAGAGCTAAAGTCTCATTTCCCAGCCTGCCCTACCCCTCCTCCTTTTCCTCCCTCTAGAGTTTCAGACACTAAGCTCTCAGAGGTCATCTACATATTTATTGTCGTTGGAACTCAATTCCAAGCATCAAACCCAAGCCCCAGCACAAGTGGGAACTAAAATTGGGGAACTATGGATGAGAAAAAAAAACTAATTCCCCAAGTAATAGATTGAAAAACAAAGGTTGAGATTTTCAAAAGAAAGAAAGAGGCCTTGGGTTCAGAGTACATATTACCAATCCAGGTTTCTTGTCCCTATTCTAAGGTAGAGCATCCCTATGAAAGCTTTCATAAACTGAAATGACATAAAGCAAAGAAGTACTTACCGGTGATTTATATGGAAAATTTTTTGAGCATCCCCAGACCCAAAAAATAACCTCTCTAAGGCTTTTCTGATACCTTAGGACCCATCTTGTTAAAGGATGCACGAAATAAATCAAGATAAGCACAGATGCTCACAGACACAGTTCAAAGCTATGGTGGCTCGACGCTGAGATGCTGAATGTAGTTCCAGGGAAAGGAGCTTGGGGGCGCCACTCTCTCTAGTCAGGGTGCACACTGCCTGTATATCTGCTCACTGCAAACGCTAAACATTATTTTTGCTTTTCTCCTTTTTTCATACAGTGAAAATCCTTATCAGACTTCCTCAGGTCAGTGAAAACAGTTACTAATGTAGATCTTTCATAAAAGCGAAGTAGTATATGAATTTTCCATACATTTGAAAGATGCCCATGTTAAGGAGAGACAAGGATTTGGAATCTTGGCTGTCACAAACTGAGGGCCAGGTACACATCCAATTTTCTCCTCTGCTCACCTGTCGGAAAACCACATTCTCTCATCACAAATGCTCGTAACTATTTTCTCATAGTCAGTCCCTTTTCGGCTCTCTAGACACCACTTCCAAGCAGCTAATCCCCCATGCAGTAAGGCAACATTTAAAGTGTGGTTCAGGGCGCCTGGGTGGCTCAGTGGGTTAAAGCTGCTGCCTTCGGCTCAGGTCATGATCCCAGGGTCCTGGGATCGAGGCCCGCATCGGGCTCTCTGCTCAGCAGGGAGCCTGCTTCCTCCTCTCTCCTCTCTCTCTGCCTGCCTCTCTGCCTACTTGTAATCTCTCTCTCTGTGTCAAATGAATAAATAAAAAATCTTTAAAAAAAAAAAAAAAAGTGTGGTTCACCAGCTGCTCCCTTTCAATATTCTCTTTCCCCTTGGACACAATGATGCAGCACTCTTCTGATTACACTATAACACTGACCGTGCCCAGTTCACCATAAGGGAAGAATTTAGACCTTTCTCAAGATTCTGTTGTCTGTCTTCGTCTTGCTCCTGCCTCCATCTCCAATTCCCTGATCATCTATTCACTTCTGCAGTTTCAGCTCTCATTCGGATAGTGTTGACTTTAAGGTCTCCATCCCCAGCGCCATCCGCGAGACTGAGGGCCAGTCAGGAGTCTGTAAATGTTGAACACCTCCACTAAGATATACTTCCCATACGTCAGACTCAGCACATAAAATGTGAACTTCTCTGTCCTAGACCCAAACACCCTTCCCATCGTGAATTTCCTTTTTATGTTCAGTGGAACTGGTAGGTTCTACCTCAGACTTGGCTTGAACATGGATTTATTTTTCAGTCTTCTCCTCCACCCTAGCATAAGTCCAACCCTTGCTTTCTGTTCCTAGTGACACCATTCTAGCTCAGGCCTGGTTAGCTTTCCCCCTGCTAAAAGCATTAGCTTTTTAGCTGTCCTCCTTCCCCTGAAGCCTTTCTACCTCCAGTTTATCCTACATTCTGCAGTAAGTGAATTAGCCTAAAGCACAGTTCAGACCAGGTCACATCCAAGCTCAAAAAACAGCTCCCTGCTACCTATTAAATAAAAACGTATGTTCTACCAAGATTAAAAGGGCCTACCAAATATGGTCCCAAGTCACCATCGCTACCTGCCCCATTGCCTGTGTCCAGTCAACACAAATGGCCTACTATTCCCCCAAAACATGCAGCACTTTCCTTTCTCCTTGCCTCTCCTTGTTTCTGATATCAGGAATGTCCTTTCCTCCAACTCTGCCTGCTAAAAACTTGCCAACCTTCAAGCTCCCCTTCCCCCACTCCACAGGTTAATACCAATGTCCTCTCCCAGCAAGTCATTTCCTATCTTCCAAGCTGGTGATGATCTCTGCCCCCTCTGAGTTCCCATGGCATTTGTTCTTGTCTGTCTGCTGGAACCATTCATGGATATATTATGGTACAGTCCTCCATGTAATATCTGCTGTTAGGTCATAAGCATCTACAGGGCAGAGGGCTTGCATTATTCATGTTCATCCCCCACGGTGTCTTTCACTTATCAACCCCTCAGTGAAACCAGAAGCCGGGAAGCAAGAAATTAAAACTGAAAAAGAAACCTGGCTGGGTTCATAAATGTTTGGGGCTGCAAAAAACAAACAAACAAGAAATCAATTCAGTGATTCCAGACATACAACCCCCATTATCCCCTGCCCCACCCATTAGAAAGAAAAAACAAACAAACAAACAAACATACCTAGACCCAGGAAAATGACATGACTTGCCCAAGGTCACCCAATGAGTAACAGAGGAAGGATAGGAATTCAGAGCTTCTGAATCCCAATGCATCAACCCCATCAACAGATTGCATGCTTCCTGCTTGTTTCTGTCCCTAAATGGATTCTTTTCTTGTTGATAAAGGTTTCCTCAGTAATTTTATTCTTTTACATATTATTTAAGCTTAAAGCATTTGTGCCACATTCCTGGCCCCACATATAATTTTAGCAAAATTACACTTTTTTTTTTTTAAACCAAAGGACCAAACAGAGACATCAGAGAAACATCTGGTCTGATTCATCAGGGTAGCAGCAACATTTCTATTTATATATGAGCACAGCCCTATCTTTGTAGCTCTCAGCTGTTCCTCATTGCTCAGTATGTTCCCCTTTTCAACCTTGTCTGTCCCTCATCAAGAGAGCATCCTGCATCCTGAGTCTTAAACAAAATCTAATGCAAAAAAGGAGAATATATTCTCTATTCTCTAGCAGAGGTCTGAATTTCAAAGGAACTGTTTCTTTACCTTCTCAGTCTCTTTGTTCAAGAGCACAGGACAGCAAGCCTCAAGTGGTTGGGTGGCTGCCATCCGTTTCACTGCATTCTGGGTACAAAGAAGTTGGATTAAAAAACCAAGCTAGGGCATGAGTCAAGTTTGGAAGCAGGTCAGGCAGAAAGAGAGTATTCTAAATGGGGAGACTGAGGTTGATGAAGAGACCATCAGGAGCACTGACTCTCCAGCAATATTTGAAAGTGGCATAAATGAGGAAACGTTGATCGTAGGCATCCATCAGTACAAGAAATCTTAGGAATCTTCCTGGTTTGTTTGTTTTTTTTTAAGATTTTATTTATTTATTTGACAGAGAGAGAGGGATCACAAGTAGGCAGAGAGGCAGGCAGAGAGAGAGGAGGAAGCAGGCTCTCCACCAAGCAGAGAGCCCAATGCGGGCCCCCATCACAGGACCCTGAGATCATGACCTGAGCCGAAGGCAGAGGCTTAACCCACTGAGCCACCCAGGCACCCGGAATCTTCCTGGTTTTTGTGAGTGCTTTTTTGTACTGGACCCATGTCCCCTAAGAGAAGGTCACTATTTGTACCAACCAATAACAGTATCATTTGGGAAAGCAATGGAACAGACCAGAGACAAACAGACCTCCACTCCACCAGTCATTTCTTCTTGGCAAACACGCCTCCAAAATAATGACCTCACCTCAGCATTCAACTACAGGAATGCAAAAAGAATAAAAACACTCAGATGGAACCACAAGGGCGCCTGACATCAGTGCCTAATTAAAACCTTTAGAGGTCCTAAACACTGAAAATAATAAGGTGCCCACCTCACCGCCTGTAATTAAAAAAAATTTTTTTGCCAAGTGTCAGAAGGAGCAACAAAGTTCTGATTTTTTTTCAGTGATGACCACTACAGAACTTGTCTTAGAAATGGCAAACATCAAACTCTTAAAAACGTTGTATGTGCTTCTTGTGTGCTCCTACTTCTGCCAGTGTCCTAAACACACCTTTTGAGTAATCCAGCTCTGTCTGGAATATACAGTACCAACCATCTATTAACTAACACAATCTATAAAGGGGATAATCTTTAGCAAATTAATTTCTGTGTTTTTCTAGTAACTATGGAAACACCAACTTACTTCACCATAGCCAAAGAAAATGATCACTTCCTTAGCTTTGTGGTTCTAAAGAGTCCTCAAAAGATGCAATAAAAAAAAAAAAAAGCCAAATGATTCTAGAGGAGAGATTTTTAGAAGGCTTGCAACAGGACAGTTATAAGGCATGTCTTCTGCACTATGTCTCTGCATTTGACACGGTAGCAACAAGCCTAGTTGGGACAGTTTCTTTCCAAGTTTACGACTCAGCAAAGGGACCATTTCTCCATTTCACGAGAATTTAAATCTATTGATCTCTTTGTCTTACTCCTTGACTCTTAGTCCCAAGCCCTCTGTCTGGAGCCCATCCGAAACAGCCACACCAGTCTCTTCCATTCCCTTGCATCCTGTCCTGCAGCATCAACTCTGGATCATTCCCACAGTCTGCCTTCTTCTGCTCCTCCTTCTCAAACAGCTGAAAAAATCGAATACTCTAGACTCTTATGCTGCTGCAGATTCAAGCTCAACGGGCCCCTCAGAGACTCCGTCATTCCCTTAGCTTGTCTTCGGTCAGTTCCCTCTCCTGTTCTGTTCAGTGAATCCACCTGGTAATCTTTGTCTCTCTCCGCCAGACCTAAGTCAACTCCCAGTTCTCATTCCCAACAAATGTTTCTGCCTTTTTTAAGGGGAAACATGGAGGCCACTGAGTAAGACCTCCTTCAAAATTCCCACCCTTCCACCTCTTCCTTCAGTTGTAAGGATCAGTGGTCCCTCATCTTTTTCAAAAGCCAAATCCTGTCACTGATTTCAGGGCCGAAGCAATTATTTTCCCTCTTTTCTTCTTTCAACCACACTTTTTCAACATTGGCTCCTTTCCTCAACTTAACGTGTTAATCCCTCCCACCTAATCAAAAAGCTCCCCACCAATGAAGTACACCAAACTGCAACTTTCTTTGAAATACATCCAAAAAATAAGATGGGTTGATGGATGGATAGATGGATAGATCCATGATAAACCAAATATAGCAAAATCATCTCTGCAGAACATAAGTGGTGAATACATAGATGTTCAGCGTACAATTCTTCCAACTTATCTGTATGTTTAAAAATTTGTCATAGTAAGTGGCTCAGTCAATTAAGCATCTGCCTTCGGCTCAGGTCATGATCCCAGGATCCTGGGATCCAGTCCCACATTGGGCTCCCTGCTCGGTGGGAGGCCTGCTTCTCCCTCTCCCACTCCCCCTGCTTGTATTTCTTCTCTCACTGTTGCTCTCTCTCTCTGTCAAATAAATAAACAAAATCTTTTAAAAAAATTGTCATAATAAAAATGTTGGGGGCGGGGCTTCCAACTCAACATCCTCAAGTCACCATCAAATCGTCTTCCTTTTTGCATCTTGAACTTATTGAAAAATGGTAGATTGTAGTCACTGTCTTCACTACCTCTTCACCTCCCACTTACGATTTTTATATATTTATTTATTTACTAAAAAGATTTTATTTATTTATTTATTTGACACAGAGAGAGAGATCACAAGCAGGCAGAGAGGCAGGCAGAGAGAGGAGGCAGAGAGAGGAGGAAGCAGGCTCCCCGCTGAGCAGAGGGCCTGATACGGGGCTTGATCCCAGGACCCTGAGATCATGACCTGAGCCGAAGGTAGAGGCTTTAACTCACTGAGCCACCCAGGTGCCCCCACTTACGATTTTTAATTCAGATCTTTAAAAAGGAGATAGAATGTTGTAATATAAAGAAGTCCCTTTTATACCCTACCCAATCCCTTTCTCTCCTGTGTACCAATAATATGTCACGACTGTTCCAATGTTCATATGTATCTTTCCCATGCATGCACATGAGTGTAGGCAAGTCCTTTGAAGAGTTTTTCTTTTCTTTTTTTTTTTTTAAAGATTTTATTTATTTATTTCACAAAGGGAGAGAGATCACAAGGAGGCAGAGAGGCAGGCAGAGAGAGGAGGAAGCAGGCTCTCCGCCAAGCAGAGAGCCCAATGCGGGCCTCGATCCCAGGACCCTGAGATCATGACCTGAGCCGAAAGCAGAGGCTTTAACCCACTGAGCCACCCAGGCGCCCTTGAAGAGTTTTTCTATTAATGTTTAATTTGTCTTCATGAAATTGTCCTATACATAATATATCCTGGAATATCTTTTTGCATTCAGTATTGGGTTTTTAAGATTTATCTGTTACTGCTCACAGATCTAGTCCACCATTTTAACTGCTGCATAGTTTTGCATCACATAAATAGTCCACTATTAATTTACACATTCCACTATGGATGGTTGTTTCCAATTTTATGATTGCAAACAATAAAGCAGTGACCATCCTTAAAGCAATTTTCCTGTGCATATGTGTAGTGTTTCTCTAGATATGTGCCCAGAAACTGAATTACTGTATAGTAGGGTACACACTTATTCCATGCTACAAAATATTAGCAAATTGCTTTCCATGATTGTTGTGCCAATCTACCGTTCCATCAGCAGAGTATGGAAGTTTTTTCACATCCTTACCAATATTACACATTATCAGATTTTTAAATTTTGCCATTCTCATATGTATGAAAAGCAATCCAATTTTAGATTTTGCATTTTCCTCTAGAGAGGTTAGGCATCTTTTCGTATGCTCTTGGCAATTTGTGTTTCACTTTTATAAATTGCCTATTCACATTCCTTGATGATCTTTTTCTATTGAATTTTTGTCTTTTTCTTACTTATGTTTTTAATATTTTTTATTTTTTCATTTTATTTTTAAGATTTTATTTATTTATTTGACAGAGAGAGAGAGAGAGATCACAAGTAGGCAGAGAGGCAGGCAGAGAATGAGCAGGGAGCCCGATGCGGGCCTCGATCCCAGGACCCTAAGATCCTGACCTGAGCCAAAGGCAGAGGCTTAACCCACTGAGCCACCCAGGAGCCACTTCTTACTTATTTTTTAAAGTTCTCTCTCCATATTTGCTGTACCCTAGTTTTTTTTTCAGTTATTTGAATTACAAATATTTTCTTAAAGATTTTATTTTTTTTATTTGATACAGAGAGAAAGATCACAAGTAGGCAGAGAGGCAAGCAGAGAGAGAGGAGAGAGGAGGAAGCAGGCTCCCTGCCGAGCAGAGAGCCCGATGCGGGCCTCGATCCCAGGACCCTGGGATCATGACCTGAGCCGAAGGCAGCGGCTTTAACCCACTGAGCCACCCAGGCGCCCTGAATTACAAATATTTTCTAGCCTTATCTTTTAACAGATGATATGATATTCTTTCTGAAGAATATGTATGAATTCTTTCTGAAATAGAAATAGAAATAGAAATTTTAATTTATCATCTTTTTTGTTTATGGTAGGTTTTTCAGGTATTAAAGCCTTCAGGGCGCCTGGGTGGCTCAGTGGGTTAAGGCCGCTGCCTTCGGCTCAGGTCATGAGCCGCATGGGGCTCTCTGCTCGGCGGGGAGCCTGCTTCCTCCTCTCTCTGTGCCTGCCTCTCTGCTTACTTGTAATCTCTCTCTCTCTGTGTCAAATGAATAAATAAATTTTAAAAAATCTTTAAAAAAAAAAAAAAAAGAAAGCCTTCCCTACTTGGAAGTAATGAATGTATTTTCCTCTATTCTCTTCTGAAAGCTTTCTTATTCTGCTTTTCACATTGAAGTCTTTACTCCACTTGATATTTACTTATGTGTATGGAGAGAAAGATATAATTTTTCCTTGTAAGGATAGCCAGTGGACCCAGGGCCATTTATTGAATAGTCCAGCTTGTCCCCTTTGCTTTGTACTTTCACTTCGATCACATACCAAGTTGTCTCCTATGTGTTGCTCTCTGTCCTGTTTAATTGGTCAAGTTGGTGCATTTATCTCTTTATGCTTTAGTACCACACTGTATTAATTTCGATGTTAATTTCTACCTCTTCTTCTTTTTCTTTTTCAAAATTGCCTTGCCTATTCTTAGCATGAAGTCTTCCGCATGCATTTTATTTTATTTTTTTAAAGATTTTGGGGTGCTTGGGTGGCTCAGTAGGTTAAGCATCTTGAGTTTAGCTCAGGTCATTATCTATGGGTCCTGGAATGGAGCCCCGCATTGGGCTCCCGGCTCAGCGGGGAATCTGCTTCTCCCTTTCCCTCTGTGCTCTCTCTCACTCTCACCCTCTCTCAAGTAAATAAATGAAATCTTTAAAAAAATAAATAAATATTTTATTTTTAAGTAATCTCTACACCCAGCATGGGGCCTGACTCTACAACCCCAAAGTCAAGAGTCTCATGCTGTACGGACTGAGCCAGCTAGGCACCCATTCCACGTGCATTTTAGAATCAACTTGTCAAGTTCCACAAAGCACCCTCTTGGTATTCTGACTGTCAATTTAACAAAATTCTCCTAGATTAAAGAGAATTGCCTCTGTGTAATATTGAATTTTCTCTTCAAGGACATGGTATATCTCTCCTATTTTATATCCATCAACGAAGTTTTATCATTTTTTACACGGTGGTATGTAAATGATCTGATGCATCCTCAGTGTTTCCACTTCCATGTGTATAGAGATGAATTTTCATGCTCTGTCCCCTAGGTTCTTATTTATTCTGGCTCATTTTGGCTGTCCCCAGGGCAGCTGGGACTTGGCATGTTTACAAGAGAACTCTTCACTTTCTCCATTAAACTGTTTTCTCCTCCTGTAGACACCATCTTGGCTCATGACCTTGTTATCCATATTCGTCATCCAAGAGAGAATTCTTTTTTTTTTTTTAAGATTTTATTTATTTATTTGACAGAGAGAGCGAGATTACAAGTAGGCAAAGAGGCAGGCAAAGACAGAGGAGGAAGCAGGCTCCTTGCTGAGCAGAGAGCCCGATGTGGGCCTCGATCCCCGGACCCTGAGATCATGACCTGAGCTGAAGGCAGAGGCTTTAACCCACTGAGCCACCCAGGCGCCCGAGAGAATTCTTTGATAGTCTCTCTCCTTCATTTCTAAAATCCAATCAATTACCATGCCTTTATTGTTTAACTTCCTAAACATTGCTTGATCTGTCCCTGCCTCTCCATCTTCACTATCCATGCCTTAGATGGGGCTCTCTTCATCTCCTCCCTTTTTTTTTTTAAGAGAGATTTTATTTATTTATTTGACACAGAAAGAGAGAGAGAGAGAGGGCACACATGCATGCAAGACACGAGTCTGGAGGGTGCCTGGGTGGCTCGGTGGGTTAAAGCCTCGGCCTTTGGCTCAGGTCATGATCTCAGGGTCCTGGGATCGAGTCCCACATCGGGCTTCCTGCTCAGCAGGGAGCTTGCTTCCTCCTCTCGCTGCCTGCCTCTCCGCCTACTTGTAATCTCTCTCTGTCAAATAAATAAATAAAATCTTGAAGAAAAAAAAAAAAGACACGAGTCCGGGAAGGGGCAGAAGAAGAAGCAGACACCCCGCTGAGCAGGGAGCCAGATGCCTGGACCAAGCTGAGGGCAGACACTTAATTGACTGAGCCATCAAGGACCCCAGTCTACTCTTTTGAACATAGCATTCAGAGCCCACAATTGTCTCATGCTTACCTTTTTCTCTAGCTTCATTTCCAACTTACTCCTGCCTCTAGCACACGAAAACTGCTTGGAGTTTCCTATGTAGCCTGTGCATTTTTTTTTCTTCATGCCTTTGCCAATGGTATCCTTTCTAGAAGGCACATCTCCACTTCCATTCACCTCTCCTACTCCAACCCCAAACTTAATTTCCCACCCCATTTCCACCTGACTAATTCTTCACATCCCTGAAGATCCAGCTCAGCTGTCAACTCATTCAGAATGTCATCCCTAGGGCGCCTGGGTGGCTCAGTGGATTGATGCCTCTGCCTTTGGCTCAGGTCATGGTCTCAGGGTCCTGGGATGCAGGCCTGCATCACATCGGGCTCTCTGATCAGCAGGGAGCCTACTTCTTCCTCTGTCTCTGCCTGCCTCTCTGCCTGCTTGTAATCTCTTTCTCTATATCAAATAAATAAATAAAATCTTAAAAAAAAAAAAAAAAGAATGTCATCCCTAACCCTGACCCCTCTGGCAGGCTTCACTAGGTGTCTCTCTTCAGTGATCTCATAAATGCTGTGATTATTACTATACCTTACACTTACCATACTGCATTGTAATTATTGGTTCATATATCCCCACTGGACTGTCAACTCATCAAGAGAAGTATTTGGGTTTTATTCATATTTAAAGTTCAAGAACCTAGTAGAGTATCTGGCACGTAAATATTTGTTGAGTTCAATGACTAAATGATGTAGTTGAGTTGACTATGCTCTTTACAGAAACTTTTTGGTTTTCTATGTATTATTGCATAAAATTTAGTTTTCACTAGACTTCTCCCACCACACAGAGCTCATAAATTTAATTTTTTGTTCTGGCTAACCAATTCTAGGAATAATAAAAAAAACAGTGACCTATAAGTGTGGCTAACATGGTCTAGATTGAAGTATGGAACCATAGGGGAAAATAGAAACAAATAAAGCAAGATAGAATGAAGAAAGAAGAGTATCTAAATCAGAACACACAATACCTATCATTCTTTTTTTTTTTAAGATTTTATTTATTTATTTACTTATTTATCAGGGACAGTGAGAGAGAGCACAACAAGCAGGGGGAACAGCAGGCAGAGCAAGAAGCAGGCTCCCTGCCAAGTGAGGAGCCCGATGTGGGACTCAATCCCAGGACCCTAGGATCATGACCTGAGCCGAAGGCAGCCGCTTAACCAGCTGAGCCACCCAGGCATCCCGATACCTATCATTCTTAATGAGGATTTTCACTAATACGATGGTAAGGAATGATTAATATTTATGAGCTGAATCACATAAGGGGCTCCTGAATTGTTTGTTAAGTGATATCACCTTGAGGCTTACATAAACTTATCTGGAAACCCCATCCCATGTCTTAGGGGAAAACCAATGTTCTCCTCCAACTCCCTGCAGTTTTTCTGAGCTCTCTGCTCTCTTGGTAACCTCAGGGCTTGATTTCTGGCTTCTGTAGAATGTCCATTCTTTACTCTGCATCTTGCAGCTGTTCCTTTATGTTCATTTGGCTCTGACCCAAGGGTGGGTTGCGGCCTCTCTTCCTAAATTTCCTACCTTAAATTCATGAGAGGCAGCTGTGTGTAGTAGACTCTTCCTGGAGATTCGAAGATAATATGTGCCATAAAGGGGAGCTACTTGGCAGATATGCAACACTCTTCAGTAGCCAATTTAAAACTGACAACTTGATTTCCTTGCTCTATTTCCACCAACCCAAAGGTTAAGCCTCCTGACACTTTGCTCAGTCTTCTTTCTCCATTCTTCTTCCTCATTTACTTTTTCTCTTTTCTTCCCCTATCTCCCAATTTTTTAAAAAGATTTTATTTATTTATTTGAAAGAGAGAGAGTGAGAGAGAGCACAAGCAAGGAGGAGAGAGAGAGGCAGGCTCCCCATGAGCAGTGGAGCTTGATCCCAGGACCTCGAGATCATGACCTGAGGCGAAGGCAGAAGCTTAACCAACTGAGCCACCCAGGTGCCCACCTCACCTGTATTTCCCAATTTCTTATGTGGAATGATTTTGTGATCTGTTGTTCTTTCTGTTTTTTCTTTCCAACCCATACAGAGCCTCTACTTTCTTTTTTTTTTTTTAAAGATTTTATTTATTTGACACACAGAAAGAGATCACAAGTAGGCAGAGAGGCAGGCAGAGAGAGGGGAGGAAGCAGGCTCCCCACTGAGCGGGGAGCCTGATGTGGGGCTCGATCCCAGGACCCTGAGATTGTGACCTGAGCCGAAGGCAGAGGCTTTAACCCACTGAGCCACCCAGGCGCCCCCAGAGCCTCTACTTTCACTCTTTAGGGACCTCTCAAGATATTATTCTAAACAAAGACAATTCCTTATCTAAAGAAAACTCTTGTGCCCACTTGTAAATATTTTCTCATTCCTCAACTACATTTCTATGTATAGTGAGCATGTGTTTATGTGTCAGGTAACTAAAAATTCAATATTGTTCACTCTCTTCCATGTGATGATTTCTTCCCAACTAAATCTTTTATAAAACCTCATGTAGGGGCTCCTGGGTGGCTCAGTTGGTTAAGTATCTGCCTTTGGCTTAGGTCATGATCCTGGGGTCCTGGGATCAAGCCCTGTGTCAGGGAGCCCACTCTCCCTCTCCTTCTGCAGCTCCCCTTGCTTGTGCTTTCTTGCTCTCTCAAGCTCTCTCAAATAAATAAAATCTTAAAAAAAAAAGCCTATGTAAAAGAACATCTTATTGCTAATGATTGGTGACTGAACCAGGTGGTACCAATAAACACATATAGTCACCCATCCTGGTGTTCAGGTTGGGACAAATTAAGCTATAGTCTTTACAGAATTATTTAGTAACTGGAGCTTAAAACAGTCTTAATTTAATGTCTTTACATAAACATTCCTTATTTTGATACATGAATATATAGCCAATCTGAATGGGTGTTTCTTTTTTTTTTTAAGATTTTATTTATTTATTTGACAGAGAGAGCGAGATTACAAGTAGGCAAAGAGGCAGGCAGAGAGAGAGGAGGAAGCAGGCTCCTTGCTGAGCAGAGAGCCCGATGCGGGGCTCGATCCCAGGACCCTGAGATCATGACCTGAGCCGAAGGCAGAGGCTTAACACACTGAGCCACCCAGGTGCCCCTGAATGGGTGTTTCTGAGCAACACCAAATATTGTCAGTTCCTAAATTTCTGGAATCTCAATGAAATTCTCTTTTAGAAAGACTTGGGGGTGACTGGGTGGCTTAGTTGTTAAGTGTCTGCCTTTGGCTCAGGTGATGATCCCAGGGTCCTGGAATCAAGCCCCGCATCGGGCTCCCTGCTCAGCGGGAAGTCTTCTTCTCCCTCTCCCACTCCTCCACTTGTGTTTCCTCTCTCGTTGTCTCTCTCTGTCAAATAAATAAAATCTTTTTTAAAAAAAAGAAAAGAAAAGAAATAAGAAAGACTTGAATTCATTCTTTCCACCAAATATTTGTTGTCAAGAGCCTACTGTGAAAAGAAAAGAGCCTACTGTGGGCCAGGCACTATGATAAACCCTGGAAACTGAGTGGAAAAGTAAAGAGCTCAACTTCCTGCTCCCACGGAGCTTATATTCTAGCAGGGGACAGGGTCAATAGGAAGGAAATAGATAATTATACTGTGTTGTAAGTTCTATGAAGAAAGTCATCATGGTGAGTTGATGGAGAACGGGGGAAAGAAAGGTACTCCCAACAGCGTTGTTCAGGAAGTCCTCTCTGAGCTTTGATCTGTTATCTGAGACCTAAGTGATAAGAAAGAGCCAGAAAAGAAAGGAAGAAAATGGTTAAGAGGCCATTGCAATAGTCCTGGTAAGAGATGATAGTGGCTTAGATTAGGATTGTGGCAGAGGAAGGCAATAAAACCCAGATATATTTTGGAGGTAGTACTACAGACCTACCTTGATTTACAATGGGGTTACATCCCTGTGAACCTATTGTAAATTGAAAATATCGTAAGTAGAAATTGGGATAACCCACCAAACATCATACTTAGCGTATCTATCATAAATGTGCTCAGAACACCTACCTTAACCTACAGTTGGACAAATGACTTAATACAAAGTCTATCTAATAATAAAGTATTGATTATTTATGTCATTTATTGAATACTGTACTGGAAGTGAAAAACCGAATAGATGTGTGGGTACAGAATGGTTGTAATGGTTGTAAGTGTATTGTTTGTTGACTCTCATGATCACATGGCTGAGTGGGAGCTGCCACTCACTGCCACTGCCCAGCATCATGAGAGAGTTTAGTACCACATGTCACTAGCCTGGGAGAAGATCAAAACTCAAAATTCAAAGTATGGTTCCTACTGAATGCATGCCACTGTCACACCATTGTAAAGTTGAAAAATCCTAAGTTGAACCATCATAAGTTGGGGACTGTCTAGTAGTATTTGCTGATGGGTTTTATATATTTATATATATTTTATATATTATTTATATTTTTAAAATAATATTATATATTATACATAATATTTATATAAATGAAAATATATACACATATATAAATATATACATATATGGTAAGAAAAAGAATCAGGGATAACCTCTGTGTTTGTGGCTTGGGCAGCTACATAGGTCATTTGACACCAAGAGGGAGAAGACTAGAAGAAGAACAGACTTGGGTAGGGAAATCTAATGTTCCATTTTGGACCTAAAATTTGAGATGCCTCTTAGACATTCACATAAGGATATTAGATATATGGATCTGGAATCCTGGGAAAGGTTAGGGCTGGAAATATATATTTGGAGCAATCAGCACACAGATGCTATTTAAAGTCACAGAACTGAATGAGCTCTCCTAGGGAAAGAGTTATTCTTAGAGAAGAGAGCCCAGGACTGAGCACTGAGGCACTCCAACATTTAGAGGTCAGATAAATGGAAGACAGAAAAGGACTAAGGAGGAGCAGTCAGAGAGGCAAGATAAAGCCAAGAGAGTATGATACGTCAGAAGTCAAAGAAGAGGTGAGATAGTTAAGTTAGGGATAGAGCCATGCTTACTCTATATACCAAACCCAGTGCAACGTTCTGCCCAATCTATAAGCTTTCTGAGCCTGAAGAGACGGGTCATGAAAGCTTTCTAATATCAAACCTTCTGGGAGGTACCTAGCTGGCTCACTGAGTAGAGCATGTGATCAGTCTTGGGGTTGTGAGTTCAAGTCCCATGTTGGGTATAGAGATTACTTAAAAAATAAAATATTAAAACAACAACAACAAACCTTCCAGGAAAGGTTTTGTAACCTAACGGGGGGTCTGAAGGGCAGCAGTTCAGAGCATTTGCCTGTAGTATGGGTCTTTTGGACCTGTGATTGATCGCAGTAGCAGCAGGCAGCGAGCAAGTGACTCCAGTCTGCCTTCATTTCATGTTGGCATAAATTTTTTGGCTGATTCTTAGTAGATAACTCCAAAAGATTTTTGTGATGAGAACAAAGTGTAAAGGCATGATTATAAAATTAGTATGGGAGTTTCACAATTTCCATGGTAAAAGCAGAATCGTCTTTGTTCATTTGTGCCTAATTCTTTTTCACGGAAGGCACTAGAACACTAGGAATAAAAAGCGGTGCCTCTTTGTCTTCCAGTCCCTTGTGGTGAAGTCCAGCTCCCAACTGAGAGTGGGAGCATCAATGGAAAGAAACAACTTTTCATCTTATCTTACTATAAACAGCACTGACATTCTAGAAAGCATTCCTTTGATGGCAAGTCCTGTGCCAATGTAGGATACAGCCATTTTGATACAGGCTGTTTTGTTATAGTCAATTTGCTGACACACAGCTTTGACACAGTCATTTTGATGCCAGGAACATCTTGATGTGGCTGCCTTGAAGTGGCTGTTTTGATATGGGAACATTTTGATTCTGCCTAAAAACAAACCAATAAACTTTTCACTCAGAAAACATGATTACCAAGTAATGTGCATTGACTGATCTCCTCCCCCATTTCCCTGAGCTCGATCTCCCCTCCTTCCCCCACAGGAGAAGCCAGACTGCAGCAGTAGACAGTGGAAACCTTGAGAGGAAAAAAATCACCATGAGGGAGAGGGAGGGAGAAGGCTGGAACAGTGCACCCAACTCATTAATACAACCTGAAGAAAGAGAAAGATAATTTTGTTTGTGAACCCATCCTGACTCAGCCCTTTAAAAAAAGTCAGTGCATCTCTACAGCACTGAAAGGGGTAGAGAGCTCCCCAATCCTCTCCCCAGAGGTTGCAATAGCGATGCATAACCAGGCATTCCTTCCTTCCTTCCTTCCTTCCTTCCTTCCTTCCTTCCTTCCTTCCTTCCATCCTTCCTCCCTCCCTCTCTTTCTCTTTTTTCCTCCCCCTCCCTCTGTCCCTTACTTCTTTCTTTCCTTCCTTCCTTCCTTCCATCCTTCCTCCCTCCCTCTCTTTCTCTCTTTCTTTTTTCCTCCCCCTCCCTCTGTCCCTTCCTTCTTTCTTTCCTTCCTTCCTTCCTTCCTTCCTTCCTTCCTTCCTTCCTTCCTTCCTTCCTTCCTCTTATAAACACAAGAAAACCAAACAAATTTAATAACATGTGTATGTCCTATATACATGGGAGATACCTAGGAAAACAAAATAATTTTATTCAGGCATTTTTTGGATAAGACATTTATCATTGAATGAAGGGTAGTACCATTGAGTAGAGAGGTTAAGAAGAACCATGACCCTGAACACCCAAACAGGAGGCAGCAACCCCAGGCTGCCCAGCAACAGATGTGGACCTAGAAGAATCAGATGGTTGGGTCGATCCAGGGGTGATATTTTGTTATTTAGGTGTAACCAGACAATAGAGAAGAGAAAGCAAAATGTCTTGGGCTCCTTGTCCCATTGGTTTTATCAGGTGTCTATTATCAAGTGTCCTATTAGTTGAATGGAGACTATAAATTAACTTCCTCTAGGCAAATTCTTTTTCTGTCTAAGAATTCTCTTGAAGCAATAATAGAACTGAAATCCTTACTCTGGGAAACCAGTTAAATCATTAATATGATTAATGGTATAATTTCTCCGGTACTAGGTATTCATATCATTTCAGCTTGTGAAATGAAATACTAAATATTTTCAGAAGATGAATCTCTGTCTATTTCTGCCACCATTATCCCTTTAAAGACTTTAAATGTTATTCAATTGATATGAAGGTGTACATGGAGGGTACTGCATGATACATAATGTGACAATCTATACAGAGCACATGAAATGTTTCCTGGAAATACAAATTTCCCCTCTCCCAAAACCCACCTTTTATTTCAAGCATTTCCTATTTCGTTTTAGTTCTAATCCCTTCCAAACCCTCTGATTTCAATTTGGGTCAGCAGATATGTATTAAAGACTACCATGTGCCAGTCATTTTGCTATTTCTATTTGCTATATTCATAAATATGAATAAGAAATAGCCTCTAAGGGAATATATTGGGGGAGATTAGGCTTGACTATAAACAAAATACAAAACAAATAGCGTTATCACTAGGCACCCTTATGTTTTTAAATATCATCTGATAAATTCTGGATACCATAAGCTGGCATAATCAAAATGATTTGGGACCACAATGACTGGAGCAATTAAACCCTACTGGGAGAAAGAAAGAGAGAATGGCATTTAACTAAGATTGTCTCCTCTGTGATAAGCACTGTGCTAAGTGTTTTACATATCTTATCTCACTGAATTCTCCCAACAGTCCCATTTTCCAAAGAGGAAACAAGGCTCAGCAAACCTAACTACCTTGCCCAAGGGCACACAGCTCAAATTTGGTGGGGAGGCCAACTTCAAACCTGGCAAACCCCCTACTCATTTCAGACCCCTCAAGGAAGGCAGCAGGGCTCATTACAGTTGAGGCAAGAGAATTGACAACTCTTGACACTAGTGCTTGAAAGAATGACTTGGGGTTATGAAAGCCATATAAACAGAAAGTAAAACAAATGGGAATAAATAGCCTATTTAGATCCACCACTGAGCAATTCAGGGAGGACATGGCTCAAAATGGCTATTTGGTAAATACAGCTTTTTATAAGCTTTGTTAGGTTTTCAATAAGAGTAACAAAAAAGTAAGAAAAACATAACATTTACCTTTTAGAATATAGACACCAGTTCTTCAACTTCTTGAATCTAGAAGGTACCTTTTCTTCCACTGAGAAAATTAATAATAATGACCAACATTTATCGAATACTTACTAATGCTGGGCTCTGTGGTGAATATATAGAATAGAAGCTATGATCATGAATTTAGAACCAGGTTGATAGGTTTCAAATCTTTTTTTTTAAAGATTTTATTTATTTATTTGACAGAGAAAGATAGAGATCACAAGTAGGCAGAGAGGTAGGCAGAGAGAGAGGGGGAAGCAGGCTCCCCGCTGAGCAGAGAGCCTGATGCGGGACTTGATCCCAGGACCCTGAGATCATGACCTGAGCCGAAGGCAGAGGCTTAACCCACTGAGCTACCCAGGCACCCGATAGGTTTCAAATCTTGGCTTCACTTAACTTTTCTGGACTTTAATCCCCTCATCTGAAAGGCAAGTCTACTTCATAGGGTCTGATAAATACACACCTGGTAAAATTAGCTATTATTATGAAGTTAGAGTATGCTGGATTTTTTTAAATTAATTTACTTATGAGAGAGAGAGAGCATGAGCTGGAGAGGCAGAGGGAGAGGTAGGGAGAATCCCAAGCAGAGTTCATGCTGAACATGGAACCCCACCTGGGGATCGATCCCACAACCCTGAGACAACAACCCAAGCTGAAACCAAGAGTTGGTTGTTCAACCAACTGCACCACCCAGGTGTCCCCCAGTTAGAGTATGTTTAACTACAATCCCAGAGAGGAAAGGAGTTTCCTGAGTACACCTGCCTGTGGATAAATCCAGGCTTCCTTCTTGGGGCTCACTGCAAGATGGGGGTCATGTACACAGGGTAAGCAGGAGCAAGTGAAGTCACAGAGCATCATGGCCATCACTTCTGCTGGAAAGCCCTGTGTGATGAGGGGAAGTCTGCTGTTAAAGAGAAGTCCCCAAATGATACCAAGGGGAAGTTGAACTGGCAGAGCCATAGATGCAGAACAAATTCCAGGAATGTCAGGGTGATCTGCTCCCACTCATGTCTGGCTGCTCCAGCAAACCCCTCACTGTGTCTGACAGCCAGTCTCCAAAATAACCCCCAATGATCCTAATCTAGTAGTCATGTTCTTGTACAGTCCCCTCCCACATTGTACCAGGGACACAATACAGCAGAAGAATAGGGCAGAAGTGATGATATGACACATCCAAGATTAAGTAATAAAAGGTCCTGTGACTTCTGTCTTGGTTTCTCTCCTCTTCTCTCTTTCAGATTGCTTACTCAGGGGAAGCCAGCTGCCATGTCTTGAGTACCTACATGGAGAGATACACATGCTGAGAACAAGGATTTGTGCTAGCAGCCACACAAGTGAACTTGGGAGTAGATTCTCCAGCTCTGTTCAAGTCTTCAGATGATGACAGCCCACCCAATGGCTTCAGTGCAATCTCATGAGAGACCCTAGCCAAAATCACTCAGCTAAGCCACTCTAGGTTCCTGGCCCTCAGAAACTATGAAATAACTGTTTGCTTCCTCTGACTGCAGATTTTGGGGGTAAATTGTTACAAAGCATAGATCATTAGGAGAGTGTCCTCTTTGCTGAGATAGCCCTCATTCCTATAGGCTCGGTTCTGCTAAGTCTGGAGCTCTCTCCAGTGACAACCTTCCCCCTTCCCCTACATCCTTCTCTCTCAGCTCCTTTTTAACTTCTGTCCATGAAAGAGGGAATCTTTTCCAATCCTCGCCAAAAATCACTTGCCCCAGAGACAATCTTTCTCTTGCTACTGGCTTCAGAAGTATTGCCTGGAATAATCTTATTAATGGGTTAAGGGATTTCCAAATTAGGAAAACACCCCTTTTCTCCTTTTTTTCTCTCTGGTCCTCCTCACCCTCCTGCCCCCAGCTCTACTTCATGGAATAGATCACAAGGAACAGTTCCAGGAAGGAAACTTGTTAATAACTTAAAAGTTAATATGTATCAATATATTATTCCACCAAATATATTATCTCCCTTAACAACCCTATGTGGTAAATTTTCTTATCATCCTCATTTCACAGACAAGAGATTGTCTTGCTTTAGGGCACATGGCTGATAGGTAGCCTAATCAGGATTGAACTCCTTAGTCTGTGCTCTTGTTAGGGAAGATCACTTCTTTATATCATTTATTCCAATGTTATGATATTAAAATCTAATGAAAAGTCGAGATTTGTGGAATCTGCATATCCACTATAAACACAACACTTAAAATGAATCATTAATGAATATTAATTCTAAGAAGTATTTATTTGTTCCAAGACCAGTCAAGTAGCTGACGTGTCTACCCGTGTTTCAAACTTATTTGTGGAATAGGATAAGGTAATTCCCCAGCAAGCTCCTGGGTCTCATTCAAAGGAGGGAATTTGGCTAAAAGTGTACATCACAGTGGGGGAGCTCTCCAACTTTACTCTAGACCCAGTTGGGACCCTTGTAACATGTTCTCTTCCATTCTCCAAAGCTGCTCTCTCACATGTCCGCTGCTCTCTGCAAATCTGCCACCATCCCTCCCACCCTCACACATGTCACTTCTCATTCATTCCCAGCAAATGACTCAACATCTGCTGATAGGTGAGTGTACAAGCCATCCAATGATAACCAACTCAACTTACCACCATTTCTAAACCCTGGCCCTCCACCAGGCATATCCCATCCTCCTGGGTAGAACCCAGGGTTTGGATCCCAAATTTTCCCACTTCCTCAGGAATCTGGCACTGATGACTGCTCCCTTCCTCTTCATTGTCCACCTTCCCTTCACCTGCTAAATCCATTCATCAATGTTGAAATGCTCAAGTCTCTGCTTACTGAATAAAAACAGAAAAACCCAAACACCCTCCTGTGGTCCCTGCCCATTCTTCCTCTTCCCCTTCTCAGCCACAAGTCTTAAGGAATTGTCTGCACTCGGTGTCATGACTTTGTTACCTCCCATTCTTCTCCCCACCACATCTCGCTTTATACCATCAACATTCTTTTCAGTGCTGACACCAATGACACCAATGACCTCCTAATTGTAAAATCCAAGGGACACTACTCACTCCATTCATTTCTTTACCTCTCAGTATTATTTTTTAATTTTTAAAAGATTTTTATTTATTTATTTGACAGAGAGAGAGATTACAAGTAGGCAGAGAGGCAGGCAGAGAGAGAGGAGGAAGCAGGCTCCCTGCTGAGCAGAGAGCCCAATGCAGGCCTCAATCCCAGGACCCTGAGATCATGACCTGAGCTGAAGGCAGAGGCTTTAACCCACTGAGCCACCCAGGTGCCTACCTCTCAGTATTTGACACTAGTGTTCACAACCTCTTGAGCTGTTCTCTTTACTCAGCTGGATTTTCTTTTTTACTTCTCTGGCTGTACTTTCTTCTTTTTAAGCTCCTCTTCTGCTGGCTGTCCCTTTTCCTTGGGGTATGGAACCTCTACCTTTCTCTCTCTCTCTCTTTTAAAAGATTTTTTTATTTATTTGACAGAGAGAGAGAGAGAGAGAGAGAGATCACAAGTAGGCAGAGAGGAGGAAGTAGGCTTCCCACTGAGCAGGGAGCCCCATGTGGGGCTCCATTCCAGGACCCTGAGATCATGACCTGAGCCGAAGGCAGAGGCTTTAACCCACTGAGCCACCCAGGTGCCCCATACCTTTCTCAATCTACACATTTGCCCTGGGTGGCCTCATGCTCTCCCCTGGCTTTAGTTACCATCTATTTGTCTGTGATTCTGAAATCTTTAATTCTGGCCAAGATCTCCCTTCTGAGCTTCATACTTAAATACATATCAATCTGTCTTCCAAACATTTCCACTGAGATGATCTATAGGCACTTCATGCTCTTGAAACTCAACTGCTACAAACTCACCTGCTTTTCCCTCCCAACCTGTTCTTCCTGCTGGGTTCCTTGTGCCAGCAAATAGTCCTACCATTCAACCAGTTGCCTAAGGCAGAAATGTGGGTGTCACTCTTAACTTCTTCTCCCTTATTTGTACCCCATTTCCAATCAAGTCTGACAACTACACCTTTAAACATTTCTGGAGGGCGCCTGGGTGGCTCAGTGGGTTAAAGCCTCTGCCTTCGGCTCAGGTCATGATCTCAGGGTCCTGGGATCGAGGCCCGCATCGGGCTCTCTGCTCAGCAGGAAGCCTGCTTCCTCCTCTCCCTCTGCCTGCCTCTCTGCCTACTTGTGATCTGATCTCTCTCTCTGTGTCAAATAAATAAATAAAATCTTTAAAATAAATAAATAAATAAATAAATAAATAAATAAATAAATAAATAAATAAATAAATATTTCTGGAATCCATTCACTTATTTTCATTTCCAAGCCCCTACCTCCTCTGACCAGGATGACTGCAAGCATCTCCTGATGGGTCTGTTTGCCTCTAATCTTGTGTTTCTCTAATCTACTCTCCATCCTGCAGCCAAGAGTGATCTCTCTAAAGTGCAAATCCTTCAAGATAAAATCCTAACTTCTTGGCATGGCATGCATGGCCTCTGGTGACCTGGTCATCTGTCACCAACTCTCCTTGCTTCCCTGTCTCCCACACAGTCTTGTATCTGGCCTTGATGAACTGATACTGGATCCTTTGTTAGAACTCAGTCCTTGGTCTCAATCTATCTCCTCCTCTGGGACATCTCTCCTTCAACAACATTTATGTCTGCATGTTTCTACCTAATGTGGATTAGATTGAAGTACTTTCCAGGCATGGTTTTCAGTCTCATACAAAGCTGGGAATTTGGTTAAAAATGTGTCATGGGGGTTCCCTGGGTGGCTCAGTCATTAAGCATCTGCTTTTGGCTCAAAAGCAGACTTTTGGCTCAAAAGCAGATCCCCAGGGCCTTGGGCTCGAGCCCCACATTGGGGCTCCCTGCTCAGCAGGAGGCCTGCTTCTCCCTCTCCCACTCCCCCTGCTTGTGTTCCCTCTCTCACTGTGTCTCTCTCTGTCAAATAAATAAATAAAATCTTTTTTATAAAAATGTATGATGTCATGGGGGCACCTGGGTGGCTCAGTCATTAAGTGTCTGCCTTCGGCACAGCTCATGATCCCAGGGTCCTGGGATGGAGCGCCCCATCCAGCTCCCTGCTCAGTGGGGAGTCTGCTTCTCCCTCTTCTCCTTCCCCTGCTTGTGTTCCCTCTCTTGCTATCTCTTTCTCTGTCAAATACATAAATAAAACCTAGAAAAAAAATGTATGTCATGGTCCTAGGTAGCATGGATCAATAAATCAAATACTCTGATTTCTTACACTTCCTTCAATCATAGTACATTTGTCTGTTTTCTCTCTTTAGATCCAAGTCACTTGAGACCATGTCCATCAGGTACAATGGTTAAAAATTCAGGCTCTGGAGCAAGAGTGCCTGGATACCAGTTTAGACTCTGCAACATCCTAATTCTATGATGTTAGACTCAGGAGGAAAATCTGTGTTCCAAGATGGCCGACCAAGCCAGCGGGGGAATCCCAGTCCCTTCCCCAGGGCCCTTCCGGGTTCTTCTTCCTGCCCCACTTGCCACACGCGCCAAAAGTGTCCCGTATATGGAAGTAGAAGTGTGTAAATTATCCTCCTTGCTTGTGCTCGTGGATCACTCTCCTCTGAGCCCGCTGGTGTCAAATAAACCTCCTATCTTCCAAGATCTCTGAATGCCGCTTGGTTCTTCCGTTGGGCGATCCAGTCCAGGTTCTGTAACAAGACAACTCCTAACTTGTGCCTCAGTTTTGCCATCTGCAAAGTGGAGGTCTTAACAGTATCTAGCTTATGGAACTGTTATAAAGACTGAATGAGAAAAGCTACTAAAATATTTCAAATGGTGTCTGGCACCTAGCAATCACTCAAAAAAGAAGGTTGTTGTTACTTTTGAAGCCAGGCACTGTATCATTGATCTCGATAGAGACACTAAACATGTATGAAATGACTATACAAAGGAAATATTTGTATCTAAACTTGTCACCAAAATTCTTCAGGTTAATCCAAAAGTGAATATTAAATACATTACTCTAAGCACTATGCATAAAAATTACACCGGTATGGTCGCTGGTCTCTTGGAGCTTTTTGGAAATGAGGTCATTCTATTTCTACCCAAGCACTCAGGGAATTATACTCCCTTGAGAGGGGATGTTGGAATCGAACAGGACACCTCAAGGTTCCTGAAGGCGGCATGACTGACTCTGAGGTAATGTCTTCTTTACATAAATGTGACTGTTAAAAGCAAGGAAACATGAAGGTAACTGTTTTAACTTGTTTTCCAGTAACTTAAGATTCCTGGGCACTCTGTTCTCCCCATGTCACAGACACCTGTAATCTCCCTCATCCTGCTCAAGAAGAGGGCTGTGTTCTGCAGGCGCCTTTCCTTTGAGTCATAGAAGTAGGCTTTAGTTCTCAACCTTCACAAGCTTGTGTGCTTTAGAAGTCAATTTTTATTTTTATTTATTTATTTTTAAAAGATTTTATTTATTTATTTGAGAGAGAGAACACTAGTAGGGTGTGGTGGGGGAAGGGTAGCGGGAGAGGGAGACGCAGACTCTCCACTGAGCAGGGAGCCAGAGGCAGGACTCCATTCCAGGGCCCTGGAATCATGACCTGAACTGAAGGTAGATGCTTAACCGACTGAGCCATCCAGGTGCCCCTAAAAGTCCATTCTTAAAAAGTAGTCCCACCAGATGCTTACTTCGGTCAAGGGTGAGACAGAAACAGAAAAAATTGTTTAGTGGAATGAGTTTATTTTCCTGAAAAATAGTCTAAGGGGGAACTGAGGTGACCTAAGAGAATTTCAGAGTAAGAAAAAGCTGGACCAGATATATTTGGGCACCAAGGTGCCATATATACATACATATGTAAATAAATAAATATGCATCCCACTCATAACTGCTGGCCTTCCTCATTGGCCTCCTGCCTCTTCTAGGGATAGACAGTGACACAGTATTTCTGTCTTCATAAAGAAAGGCTAGCATCTAGGGAAATGACCTTGATAGACTGAACTATAAATATACTATTAATCAGAGCAATTTGCTCTTGAATTGTGCCCCCTTTCTCAATATCCCAAAGCAATACTAGGTGAGAGGCAAAAAAGCACAATCACTAGCCACTTAATGAGTGTGCAAGTAAAGGTCAAATATTCCAACACAATGGGGAAATTACCTGAGTCCTGTCTCCAGAGAAGTTATTTCCCACAATCTGCTACATCTGAATACAGATACGAGCAGTGCCCCTTTGCCAAATGGTCTTTGAGTCCTAGAGCAAGGTAGGAAGGAAAACAATGTTAGGAGTGTAACCCACACACCAGGAGTCACCTTTGCTCTCTGCAAGAGTGACTGGCGTAACACAAATGGCTGTCTTCCAGAATGTCTGGGGCAGGGAGACAGGCTAAACATCAGTACCAGTCTATTGGCATTAATGGGAAAACAAAGTAGCAATTCCCAATCAGAGCCTATTGGCAATAAAAGAGCACATTACATTCATTTGTTGTATACGCTCATTGGACGTGAGCATTATTTTTCGGGTCATGAATGGTCCATGTCAACCAACGATGAGCAGGACTCTACATGTCCCCACAATGAATGTCATCAAATGGACATTCTCCCAGTGAAAAGAGTATTTTCAGCGTGAAGGTTGAACACTGAAAGGGGAGCCCCTTATTACTCGTTGCATAAGAAAGTGCCTCTCTGGCCAATTTAGCTCCTGTTTTACAAGTCAAAAGGTGGCCTTTCAACTGCCTGCCCTCGTCCCTCCATGTGAGATGAAGAATTGAGCTGCTCTCTCTCCGCCTCTAGTGACCTGCTGAGTAATAAAGGTTTGTGGAGTCACTTTGTTTCTTTCTTTTCTTTCTTTTCTTCCTTTTTTTTTTTTTTTTTGGTTTTTCAATCAGAACTAAGCTACAGTCTTCCTGATGGCGGGGAGGGCAAGGGCAAGTTAAAATCCATCCACCTCCAACTCTGCAGGGAATGAAGACGCTGAGGCTCATTCCTGTCAGCAGGTGTGAGTCAGACATACAGGGAGCAGCAAAATTGAGTAAGTAGGTGCCATTTTGCCTTCCATGTTCCCACCCCCACCATACAGAAATAAATAGTTTGAGAAAATGATCCAGGATGGCTGGGAGTCAGGCTGAATAAAAGGTCCCCGTTGAATGCTACTTCATTATGCAACTTCTCTTTTCATTGAGGGATTCCAAGTCTTGGTGGAACTGATTATGATGAGGAAAGGGTGACAGCCCTGGGAACCAGCAAAGCTGGCCTTTGATTTGTTGCTTTGAGGCCCCGTTTTACCACAGAATTGTTTGCTGAGTGTAAGCACGTGAACTTGCCCGGCTGAGTCTCAGTTTTTAACTCTAAAGACTGGGATCCGTAACCTTTACCATTAATGTTTATAAATAGTGCCTGAGGTGACTGTTATCAACATGCCCCCTTTTAGTCATCCCCCAAACCTCCCAGGAGAGAATCTTCTTGTCTTCGGGTTTATTTTACACTGAAGGCTTACCTTGCCAACTCTCTTCTCTCGTGGTCACTGCAGGCTGGATGGTGCTTGGCTTCCTGTTTATATAGCCCCCACGAGGTGAGCATCAAAAGATCCTACTCAGGACAGGTTTTCTGTCCTCAGAAACTCAGGATCAATTTTCTAGCAAGAGAGATTGAAATTGAACCTCGTAGCCTTTTTATTTTTATTTTTTTTTAAGATTTTATTTATCTATTTGACAGACAGAGATCACAAATAGGTAGAGAGGCAGGCAGAGAGGAGAAAGCAGGCTCCCTGCTGAGCAGAGAGCCCGATGCGGCCTCAATCCCAGGACCCCGAGATCATGACCTGAGCTGAAGGCAGAGGCTTTAATCCACTGAGCCACCCAGGCCCCCCGAACCTCGTAGCTTTATCCCACATCCCATATTTTTATCATTTCTGTGTGCTAAAGCTTTGAGTGTTTCGTAAGCTCTATGTAGTTCCTTCTGAATACATTTTAAAAGTCCCAGACAGTGAGAGAGTCATCTACAAACCCTTTCATTTGTTTCGTTATGAAGTTCTGAATTTGAAACACAGAACGTCACCCAGTATTATTTTACGATTCTGTGATTCTCAAAGTGGACATCAAATAGATACTTTGGGGCCCCACTTCAAGTCTACTAAAGCAGAATCTCTGGGGTTCTTGGGCAAGTGTAATTGGCAAAGTTGCCACCTTGTGATTGCAATGAGCATACTTGGATGAGAACCACAGAGAACGTTACCATCAAATGACTCCGGTGCAGCCTTCCCTTTCTCAGGTAATACTTATTTCCTGCCAGCTACTCAGGCCAAAGGCCTCCACATTGTCCTTGACTTAACTTTTATTCTCACACCCCACATCGGATCTATCAGCAAATCTTGTTGGTTCTGTGTACTTTCAAAATATATTGAGAGAGAAATTATAAATTTAGGGTTCACTGATACTCTAATACAGTCTTTTATTCCTACATAGCAGCCAGGGTCATTCCGTTAAAATTTAAGTCTAATCATTTCATTCCTGGGCTCAAAAACCTCCTGTAGTTCACTCCTCCTTTCACTCAGACTTAAAGGCAAAATCCTTAGCATGACATTCGGAGTTCTTCGGAGAACCTGCCACCTGTCTGCCCTCTCCTCCCATACCCTCCTGCTTCAGCCTCCTTGGCCACCTTGCTGTTCTAGGCATGATCTCACCTCAGGTCCTTTGCACTGGCTCTCCTCTCTTCCAGAAAAGCTGCCTTCCATAGACATCGCATGGCTAACTCCATCACCTCCCTTGAATTGTCTAACAGTCACCTTCTCAATGAGCACCTCCTGGCTACCTTGACCATCCTATCACAGCCCACTTCCTCCACCCCCACTCTCCCAAGTGCTCTTTACTCTGATCTACTTTTTCTTTTTTCCTAAAGCACTTATTACCTTTTAATATATTACACAATTTATTGTATTTTGTTTATTATCTCCCCTAGCTAGAATATAAATAAGCCCCAAATGGGCAGGAATCTGTATTTGTTCCCTGATATATCCCAAGCACCCTGAACACTACCTAACACATAGTAAATGCTTAATAAATACTTGGAGCGTTTAATCAATGAAGATTCTCAAATCCCAAGAGAGCAAACCAGAAACGTGATCTGTCTTGCAGAATGCTGCCTTAACAAAGTTGGGTCTTAATTGTATTTGCTACTGTGTTGACCAAGCAGAGCTTATACGGTATTTGAAGAACTTTACAGGACAGGGTACGATACCATAAAATATGCTATTCCTGGTTTTCAAATCAAGAACTCAGAGTTGTTGAACTACTTCTATGCTGACAACCAGCAGCTAAATCAAAATAATTGCTAGAGTTAACTATACTTCAATTAAAAACAAGTTTTCNAGCAAACCAGAAACGTGATCTGTCTTGCAGAATGCTGCCTTAACAAAGTTGGGTCTTAATTGTATTTGCTACTGTGTTGACCAAGCAGAGCTTATACGGTATTTGAAGAACTTTACAGGACAGGGTACGATACCATAAAATATGCTATTCCTGGTTTTCAAATCAAGAACTCAGAGTTGTTGAACTACTTCTATGCTGACAACCAGCAGCTAAATCAAAATAATTACTAGAGTTAACTATACTTCAATTAAAAACAAGTTTTCTTTAAATAGCTGCTAGGAATTTCACTTTAGCTTCAGGTCTGCATGTTATTACGTGAGAAATGGGGTGAAAAGAGAAGATGGCATTCGTCCTGTGACCTCCAGCTCCTACCAGGTGGGTAGAGGTCAAAAGCCAGACTGTTGGAGGGTCCTTCTCTGAAATGATAGTAACAAACTCAATTTATGGCAGAGGAAATGTTAAGGAAAAAAAGAGAGAGATCTCACTTC
Source organism: Ailurus styani (assembly GCA_002007465.1). Taxonomy (NCBI): domain Eukaryota; kingdom Metazoa; phylum Chordata; class Mammalia; order Carnivora; family Ailuridae; genus Ailurus; species Ailurus styani. The sequence continues at coordinate 3,461,511 of LNAC01000213.1, read as the reverse complement.
ACGTACCTATTCTTATTTTATTGGGCCGTTTCACAGTCTCCCCCACCAGACGGGTAACCCCGAGGGGCAGAGAGATCACGAACATTCCAGCAGCGGTCAAAGGCGGCCTCACTGGCTCAGTGGAAGCTCGGTCTCTAGAACCTCCCCCATCCCAGGACAATGGTCTTAATTAGCTGCACCACATTTCCCAGAGAACAAAAGCTCCCCACCCCTCACCGGAAGAGCTTTTCCAGGAGATATCTCACTGGGGAAGCGCCAGGCACACAACAGGGAGAGGAGAACATACAGGCTGTTCTGAGCTCCGCAAAGAGACACAAACTGTGGATTCTCTGGGGAGTCGCAGAGGTTCGCGGCACATTTGATTTCCACGTGACAAGCGTGTGCTTCACACACCCTGAGGTGGCCAACTTCAGAGGGCCTCTCCCCTCCTCCCTCCCCCTCAGCCACTAGCTGGGGTTAGGAACCTCGGGGGTGGCAAAATAAACGGGAATAATCTTTAGAACTGAGCATCTGCCGGAGCAGTAGGGAAGGAACAGGGAGTTTATTTCAGGTGACAGACATTGAGCAGGCCCCTATTTCTTCCTGAGACTATAATAATATTTCTGGAATGGGGATGCTTGAATCATATGTCTCTTCATATCACTGTGTGGGAAGTCTCAGTTATGAGCCCAACGATCGAAGAGAGGGGGTGCTTATGGGACTTGGTGGGGGGCCACACCGAGCGTCTAGATGCTGGGGGCGGCAGAGGAACCAGGTGCCCGCAGAGAGGGCAGTGAAGGGGGAAGATCTGCCTCACCCGAGCCTGTCTGGGGACACAAAAGCATAGGGCTGAGAAGTCTTTTCTCCACAACTTTGCTCCCCGCCCCATTGAATGTGTTGTTTGAAAAACACAGAGAAAAAAAAAATCTTGCTGAAGTGCCTCTTCCTGAGTAAGTCCACCGTCAGGAAAGGAAAATCCAAATGCTCAAATATTCTATTTTTGTGCCCAAGGCCCCGGGCCCTGAACACAGGCCCTTCCTTACTCTGAAGGAAAGGAAACTGGGCGCGAGGCCTGCTGTCTCCACGGAGGCCGGAATTGAGGAACTGTGTTACTCGAAGGCCTGTTCTCTACAAGGCCTCCATTTTAGGAAATGAGGAGAGGGCGCAGGATGCGTGGGACGGGCCTGAGGGTGGAGTTGGTAGGAAAGGAAAAAAGTGCCTCTCTGGTGATTCTCTAGGCAAACAATCGTGCAGCTAGACTTTAATTGGAAAGTTCAATCAGCTGCATTAGTATTCCGCTTCTTGTGGTCCTGTGGGTTTACTGCCTTCCCCTGTCTCTGGGCTACCAGGTTGATAAGGATGGGAGGCCTGATTAAGAGGCCTATGGTTTGATGTGTGGGCCAAGTGAAAGTACTAAGTCAGTAATAAGAGCAATAAAACAGCAGAGAGCCAGGTAGATAAGGCCTCTCTTTATACAGTTCCCATCAATTTTGTGCATCGATTTGCAGGTTTGTTGTTTTCCCTCTGGATTGCCTTGAACCAGTTCAGGGGTGGTGCTTAGGGTGTCCAGCCTAGGAAACCGGCTTCAGCCCATCCCTCCTCTCAGTCCAGGGAGGGCACCCCCCCCTTCGCCAGAGATGGCCTTTTGTGAGGACCCTCGTGCGTGCCAGAAGGACCATCCAGTTTGTGACAGTCACATCTCTTGGGCTATTTCTGCCTCCGCTGTTATCTGGCCTGCGAGGCCGACCTTAAAAAGAGACCGCCGTGTTTAAAAGGTTTTCCTGGGAAGCTGGCGATTGAACGTGGAGGAAGGAAACGCGAAAGTTCCAATTAAGAGACGGATGCCTCTGGGTTTGCTGACTTGTTAATGCGCTGAGGTAGCCTTGACCCAGGCTGGCACAGGCAGAGTCCCCTAAAAGGCAGATCTGGTCATAGCACTAACCCAGCTCACAACCCTTCCATGACTCCCCAGAGCCCTCAGGTAACCCCGGATGTCCCCAGGAGGATTTAGGTGGCTCCGCCTGAGCTGGTCCCTGCTTGCCCTGTGCCTCACCCAACCCCCTCCCCCCTTGCCCACCATCCCGCCAGTTCCACTGAATTTCTTTCAGTTCCTCAAATGTGGTCTGCTTCCCCTCTTCCCCACCTTCCAAACGCACCTCTTCTTGCCGCTCCTAACTCATCCTTAAGTCGTTGCGTTGAACATTTCTACCCCCAGGGAGCCATCCTTCACCTCCCCTCACCCCAGTTCTGGATTAGGTTTCTCTAGGGGCTTAGCACAGACCTCCTACTTAACCTATCACTTACACACCACTTTGTAATTACGTGTGTGTTTGTCTGTCTCTCCTAAAGTCTTGTAAACACCCGAGGGCAACAGTGAGGCGTCTGTCCTGCCCACCGCTGTCTTCCCATTGCGTGGCCAGTGCCCCACGAGTGTTTGTTGGGTACGTGGGTGTGATGCCAGTCTGACAACAGAAGGCCCGGCGGTCCTTCCCCGTGTTTGCATTTGGCGTGTTTATTTAAGTCCCTGCTGAGACACAAGGGAGGGCCCCAAGTTAGAACCTACTCTCTTTTTTTTTTAAGATTTTATTTTTAGGGCCCCGAGTTACAAAGGCATGTTGCTGCTGGGCCGCCCTGACGTCCCCTCTTCCTTCCCTCTCCCGTCCCACCTTCTCCATGATGCCACCCCCGAGGATCCTTGATCTTCCTTCCCAAGTCATCCCAGCCAGCTTAGGGCCCCCTCATGGAGCTCCTGGTTTTGTGTGCATACTGGCACCGGTCTCAGAGTTAGTGATTGGTTATATTTTTTATTAATTTTAATTATAAATTAAAAATAAATAATATAAATAATAAAATAATTAATATTAATTATAAATATTTTTAAGTGAGTTCATATTTATGTCTTATCTTTCCCCCCTTTTGCTCAAGAGTAGGAAGAATGTCTTCCTTTATCCATCCTTTCTTTAATACCCTCATGTTGGGGCAGATTTGTAAATATTTAATGTGTAAACATAGGATGACTTGAAGTCTCATTTTTCTTCACAAGTTGGGTGTGTTACGGCCCCATGGTGGAAGTGCACGCTAGATGTATTTGGTGATGTGGCAACTGGACAAAGTTTCTTAAAGGAAACTCTATTTCCAGGATGGGCTTGGAAATCGTAGCCCAGAACTATGTAGCCCCGGTCGGTTACTGGTCAGTTGGCAGGAGCAGAGAGCCCACAGCCTGGGAGAAATGTTGTTCCAGGGTGCCCTCTAGTGATCCAAGGCACCACTAGGTCAGAAAGCCAGGGCCAGAGGTTCTTGAATTTCAGCAGAAGCAGAATCATGGTGGGAGCTGATGAAACTAGAGATGCCAGGATGCCAAGCCCGCGGGGAGACCAATCCTTTTAATCCGCATCTTCAGGGATTGGATGCACTGTCTTCAGATCACACTGTGAAATACCGACTAGGGTGATGCCCATCAGAGAAAATGTTCCAGGTATGTAGTTAGAGGATACCCAATGTCTTTCCTCTGCTTATAGGGATGGATCACAGACCCCTTGCTCACAGCTCAAGTGTAGAACTCAGTGAAAAAGAGAGAGACAGAGAGAAGCCTAGGTCTCTGGTGTAAAGTACAGTCTGAGCAGGAAGAGCAGGAAGCAGCATTTTTAGCTGGACCGTTGAGCAAACGTTTTAGCAAGTATTGTCTCACCATCTCTTGATGTCCACTCCCCAGTCGAAGGGAGGAAAGCCCCTCTTCTCTTTTTGTGCCCTTCCTGGCAATGGACACCTGGTTTCTACTGAGCACACGTTCTATGGCCAACACTATGTCAGACTGTTCCCGCATATCGTCTGTGGAAGTCCCTGGAATCATCACAAGTGAGGCATTCCTTACGCCATACAAGCAGAGAAAAGGATTGCCCAACAACTGCCTCAAGCATAGGCAACAGCTAGAATTTGCTATTGTGTGTTCTGTACTTACGTTCTGTTAAGCAAACGTGCTGGAAAGATAAAGCAACAACTCCATCCTCTTCTCTCTCGTAAAAAGAGATAATTCCTGCTCAGAAATCCAGTAGACAATTTTTTAAAAAAAATTGTATCTCTGAATCCCCATCAGTGCTTCCTCCCACTTGATAATTTCCCAGTTGAAGGCTGCTGCTTTAATTAGGGACTGTTCGCACATTAAAATGTTTGTTGAACCTCGAAAGGTGATAAATTACTCTGATTTGCAGTCTAATACTCAAGTCTAATTATTTTATGTGCATTTTCATGTACTAATAGCACCTAATGAATTCAGTTAAGTGATAAAACCACATTTATTGAGTGTCCACTATGTGTCTGGGCACGGTGTTGGGCTGTGGAAACGTAGAGGAGGGAAGGCTGAGTGCCGACCCCACCAGGCTCAGAGCTTAGAGGGACATTACCTCTGAGGCGGTGTAATGAGTACCCTTCCGGAAATATGAACGCAGGGCTAGGATAGCACAGGACAATTATGTCTCTCCATGGGAACCAGCTGATAGAGAAATGCTATCACAGATCCACTCTAATATTCTAATAACTGATGAAACATTAGTATTTTCCAGGAGGGATTGGGTATAACCATGTCATTCATTTTCAAATTATCTCGGACAAAAGAGTTATCAAATCTGTCTTCTCACAAATAACAATGTTTTCTTTCACACCCCCACCTCCATTATTATATCTTTAAAACAAAACATGAGGGGCTGGCCTGACGCCATCTGATTTCAGTCCTGCTCATTTGCTTGTCTGGAAAACTTTAAGCAGAGGCTCACAGAGCCCTTAATGAGAACGCTCATTAAAAAGCCGTCTGAAAGGGGGAAACAAATTACATGCACGACACAGTCCCCTCTTTCCTCCTCATTTCCTTCTCCCCCCTCCCAGGGTTAGAAATGACAAGGCGAAATGAGTCATCAGGTCAAAACAAAGCACCGCCGAATGGGTCTGTCTTTACCTTGTTGCTTTGACGCCATTTATCTTGCTTCACTGAAGCACTGAAATGTTGCCCAGACAGCAGGAGGGCCTCTTGCATGTAACGGTGGCCTTGGTAAAGCCTTTGATTGTGTGTATTTGGGTGGAACTTGAGCTTGTAATTGACGAGGCACCCATTGTCTGATTTTGGAGCCTCTCCCTAGAAAGCTTGTTTATTCGTGGTGAAGTGGGATGTTTCCTTCCTTCCAGGTCTATCTGTGACTATCTGATGAAGGGTTCCTCAGGAGGATTATTTCAGAGTGGTAGTGGTCGTATTCAGGGCTGGCCCCCTGCAGAATCCCTCCCTACCCTTCTCAAACCAGGAGTTTCTTGAGCGGGGATAGACTTCCTGCCTCCTCGCTTGAAAGGAAGCAAGGGCAGTGACTGTCCACTGGGAGGAAGAAATGGGAGGTGTTTTGCTTTTTTTTTCTTCCTTCTCTTATCCTGGAGTTTGCAAAAGGAAGGCGACAAACACCAAACAATTCTTCCACACCTGGCAACAAGGCACTGTTTGTGGGGAAAAGGAAATCCTTCCTGCCACCTTGTCCACTGATTTCTATAACTTGCTGGGGTTGAAGCACTTACAATGACATACTTGCAACACGGCTCTTTTCTTTCTTTCTTTCTTTCTTTCTTTCTTTCTTTCTTTCTTTCTTTCTTTCTTTTTTTTTTAAGATTTTATTTATTTGACACAGAGAGAGAGAGAGATCACAAGCAGGCAGAGAGGCAGGCAGAGAGAGAGGAGGAAGCAGACTCCCTGCTGAGCAGAGAGCCCGATGCGGGCCTCGATCCCCGGACTCTGAGATCATGACCTGAGCGGAAGGCAGAGGCTTTAACCCACTGAGCCACCCAGGCGCCCTTGCAACAAGGCTCTTTTCTGTGCCGAGGGGGAGAGACTGACTCCTTTAAACTCAGAAGACGAGGGTCCATCACATACTCGCTGTTTGGCTCTTTTTAATTTTTAATTTTTATTATCTTTTATTTTTTTTTAAGTAGGCTCCACGCCCAACGTGGGGATTGAACTCACGAGGCTGAGATCAAGCATGGCATGCTCTACCGACTGAGCCAGACAGGCGCTCCCTACCTGTTTGACTCTTGAGAATTTTTAAAAACACCTCTAAACTGAAGCGTCTATCCCGTCTATGCCAGACCCTGTGCCAGGCACTGAGAATGCAAAAATGGAGAGGTCACTGACTCCATTCTGAACTTGTTCGTCATCTCCTAGGGAACACAGACGCACGAACAGTCCCAACACGTCTCGACGTCTGCTTTACTGAAGCTATGGAAGGGTGGCCAAGAAGGCAAGAGGAGTGGACTGTAGGTGTTCCTGAGGTGGGGGAGAAGAACAAGAAGGTGAGGGGCGGGGACACTGTGGTGAGGGAGGCCCCACAGGTCAGAAGCCGGAGCAGGATTTTGAAGCTGAAAAGAGAGTTCATGTAGAGAGAGAGACAAGGGTGGTAGAAAGAACCCTTGGTAGAAAGGGCAAGGCTGAGAAGGAGAGGGCAAAGTGGGAGGGAACGGGAGAGACTGGCTCCAAATGCTGCCGGAGGCTCATGATGATGGAGACTGACTGGCCTCCATTGGACTGGTCGGACTCGGCGATGGGACATCGGTGGTGACTGTAGCAAGAACCACTTCAGGGCACTTAGGGGAAGATCGCAGGGGAGAGTGAACAGAAGGAGAGCAACAGAGCTGCCTTCTTTGTCAGGCTGGGGGAGAAGAATAGAATGTCGGCTGAAGAGGGATGAGGGATGAAGGACGGTCCTGGTTGTTTTGATCTGTGATTGAAACCGGTATGGTTCTCTACCCCAGCGAGGAGGCAGTCGAGAAGGAAGAGTTAATTTAAAGGAGAGAGATGGGATTAAATAGGGTTAATTCCTACCTTGTAGTCCTGAGGATTACATGAGATCCCCCTAGGCCAACCCTTTCTGTAAAGGGATATACACAAGTGAAATATTATCCTGCTATTGAAATAAAACCTCCACACTGCGCAAGGCTGCTGAGTTGGGCAAATCTCCCTTATCACTTGGCGGCTCTGATAGGCCAATCGCCCTCTCCATAGCCTTTTTGTGTGTGTGCAGCTTTTCCATTTCCTTTTGCCACCACTTCAGACGCAGAGCCGGAGAATGAATTGAGCCCTCCTTGACATTTCTTCCTGCCAACAGCACAGCTCGCCAGTTCCCTGGATCACAACAGGAAGCTGGGGGCTGAAAAGTGAGAAGCATTAAAGGAGGGCCATGAGCCTTCTTATTGTTAGGAGGCGGGGCTCCTGTCCAGACCTCTTGGAAACTTGCTTTGTCAGTCCATCAGCTTTTCATCAGATAACCCTGGAGCTACCTGGGGTATCTGGGCCCTGAAGTAGACTGTCCCCTCACAGACAACAGTGGCCCCCTTTTCCTTCTTCACTGATGAACTGCCAGTCCTACTAGGGCAGAGATTTTTGTCCGTTAGGCTCACTGCTATATCCCCAGTGACTAAAAAAAGGTCTGGCACATGGATGGCATCTAATAAGTATGTGTAAAGTGAACGAATTCACCCATTCATTCATCTTTTCATTGACTCACTCAAAATGAGTATGTCCTGTGGGTCAACCCACAAGCCCATCCTAGATAAACAGATAAGTAACACTTGCTCCCGTTTAGAAAATGTATATTCTGTGCCAGGCACTTGACCTGTAATAGTTCATGTAATCACAATCACTTTACAAATGGGGACACTGAGACTCAGAAAGAAGCCTCTTGCGTGAGGAATATGGTCGGGAAGTAGTGACGTTGGAATTCCTGACTGCCTCACTCCCAGACCTGTGCCCTTTCTACCTACTACCTCCTTCCCCAGCCTTGTCTCTCAACATTCTCCAGCTCAAAGCCACCCCTTCAGTCCTAGCTGACCTCTTACAATTTCTTGAACATGCCACATTCTCTCTCCTGCACTCCTTTGCCTAGGACTCACTTAGCTGTGTCTTCTGTCTTCTGTCTGCTGCATTCTTCCTCCTCTTTCCTCTGGGAGGCTCTCTTGGAATGACACTCTCCAGCTGGGGTAGGCTGACCTTCCTCTGTGCTGTTCCAGTCCCCTTTGCAGCCCTCTGTCACAGGATATATCACTGGCATCTTTGATGCCTAATTAAATGTGCCTCGCTCCATCAGATGGTGAGAGGTTCAAGGGCAGGGCCTGTCTTCGTAGTAGGGGCTGCCATTTGTGGAGTGCTGCCATGTGCTCTCTTCCCTTGCTAACTTCGCTGCCACCACCTGAGGTGGGGATTACTATGCTTATCTTCCATATGAGGATATAGAAGCCCAGACTGCCCACACTCCCAATAAGTAAGGAGATAAGTCCGGAATCACAAACAGGTACACGAGATTTCAAGGCCCAGTTCTTTTCTTTTCTTTTCTTTTCTTTTTTTTTTAAAGATTTTATTTATTTATTTGACACAGAGAGAGAGAGAGATTACAAGTAGGCAGAGAGGCAGGCAGAGAGAGAGGAGGAAGCAGGTTCCCCGCTGAGGAGAGAGCCCGATGCGGGCCTCAATCCCAGGACCCTGAGATCATGACCTGAGCCGAAGGCAGAAGCTTTAACCCACTGAGCCACCCAGGCGCCCCTCAAGGCCCCAATCCTTTTCACTTTGCTGCACTACCATCGAACCATCCACGATGTTCACAGCACAGCTGCTGGGATAGAAAGACGGATAAATACTACCTGAACAATGAGATTAGCAAGTGAATACAGGTTTATACAAAGTTCTCTGGGGAAAAAACATATGGAAGGGAAGAATTTGTTCTCTCTGGGGGAGGAGGGGTTGGAAAAGCTTCATAAAGTTGCCAGCATGCTTGGGAACTTGTAAACTTGTTCCATAATTATGATTTAAGGTGGAAAATAGATCCCTGCATCAAAGACTGGTGATAAGCTTTGGGGGCGACGACAGCCTGCGTCTGGGCCACCACTGGTTCCAAATCAGCCCATTGGGGTGCCAGGAAATTTGCCCAAATGCCTGCTGGTACCTGCTGAAGTGATGGTTGGTAACCAGGCAACCCGGTCAGCACACTGTTTCATTAAAATCACGTGTGTGTGTGTGTGTGTGTGTGTGTGTGCGCGCGCGTGTGTGTGTGTGAAAAAACTGCTTCACTTAATCACAGTGTAATCTCACATACTATAAATTTAAATAAAATTGATACATTTTCAAGCTTCCGGCTACGTGGAAGGGTAGTAACTCTTTTTTTTTTTAGGGTAGTAACTCCTAATTCTGTGTTCTCCTCCTGCTTCTGGCTCTCAACTGCACGCATCCCCCGGAGGATGCTGTCTCTGTATTCCCTCCTTCAGGGAATCCCTCTCTTTTCTAGGCTAGAACTACTGTAAAATTCCTAAAAAATTAAGCTTAAGCCTACAAGCAAAGCATGGCTTTAAAATGTACCATACAAAAGCTTCTTTGTCTGCTCTGGAGGGGGGTGTGAGGGGAGGCACAGTGGGCGGCTGGGTACCCGGATCCCGATGTCGCCACTCTGGCATCGTCTTCAGGAGGCTTCTCAATGGCTCCATTTCCTAACCTTGTGGCCTTGGGCAAGTTACTTACTTCACCTCCTTAAGCCTATATTCCTGATCCATGAGAGAGTGAAAATAATCGCATACCAGTAGCAGGACGATCATGAGGACTAATGAAATAATAAGTGACTGGCTTGTAACGTTACCAATTAGTGCTAGTTGTAATGATAATTATTATTACTCTTACCAATGGCAGGATGAACCAATTCGGGTGACAGTGATTTGCAATCTATGAAGTGCTATGAAAATGAGAAATATTATTATTACGGTGTCTAGTGTTGACTGAATCCCAAAGATCTCAGTAGAAAGAGAAGCAAACAGGAAATCAGGAAAGACAGATCCTTTTTTCTTTTTTTTAAAGATTTTATTTATTTATTTGAGAGAGAGAGAGAGAGCTCATGAGCGGGGTGGGGGGGGAAGAGGGAGAGCAAGAAGCAGACTCCCCGCTGAGCAGTGAGCCTGATTCCAGGACCCTGAGATCATGACCTGAGCTAAAGGCAGATGCTTAACTGACTGAGCCACCCAGGCACCCCAGGAAAGCCAGATCCCAATCCTACTCTTTTTTTTTTAAATCTTTTTTTTTTTAAAGATTTTATTTATTCATTTGACACAGAGAGAGAGATTACAAGTAGGTGGAGAGGCAGGCAGAGAGAGAGGAGAGAGGAGGAAGCAGGCTCCCTGCTGAGCAGAGAGCCCGATGTGGGCCTCAATCCCAGGACCCTGGGATCATGACCTGAGCCGAAGGCAGCGGCTTTAACCCACTGAGCCACCCAGGTGCCCCCAATCCTACTCTTGCCACTAACCCTGAACTGTGACCTCAGGCCAGTCTCTTCCTGAGCCTCAGCTTTCTGGCTTGTAAATGAAGCAGTTTGATTAGATTATCTTAAAGATCAATCCCTGCTCTGAAATTCTGTGATTCCGTGAATGTTGGAGCAAATAAGTGACATAGCACAGCTTACAGAGTTCTTGGAATAGAGTGGAAGGTCCATATGTACTATGTGTATCAATGGCCAAAGTTCATCTCTGAGACTGATAAAAGTTAACCCCAACTGCACCAGTCAGAAAGAGCCATCTGGGGGAATTCAGTGAAAAGACAAACTACTCCGCCACACCTCAGGAATCTTAGAGGACATCCCTGTGGCAGAAGGTAATAATTTTTATCTATAATGGCAATACTAAAGGAGTCAAAAGAAAGGTCAGATTATACCCAGCAGCTACTATTTAGAAAGGGAAATGAGTTCAAGACTCTTAAAATATTTTGGTTTTGTGCACTGGGATAGTAATGTGCTGGGAGCTCCTCCACTCAGCTCGCAGGGCTCCTTGCTTTCCACATTGGTAACGTACCAAGCACCTGCTATGGCTCGACATAAATATGGTGGTGAGCTCGGGCCCCTGAGACACAGTCTCTGTTCTTGAGGAGCTGACAAAGTGTTGGATAAAGCGTTCTAACTGTGGGGAATACTTTCACCTTTCAGCGTAGTCCTGTACGGTGCTAATATTGTTTGTATATGGTTTGTCCATTGTTCTGTGAAAATATAGCTGTTTAGGTATTCAGCTCTGACTTGCTTCTCCACCTTCAGCCTTCCAGCAGCTTCTGCATGCCCAGTATTATCTCTTCATGGGAGTCATACCAGAAGGAAGAGTCATCTGTTACACTTTTACTTCCTAGGGAGCCCCTCAAATCGGTTTGCAGAGTAGCTCTGCATTCGTTCTTTTTCTTCTCAGGGGACTGATCCATTCAGACATGACTGCTTGGTCATTCTTCCCCAGGACTCCAATTTTATTCTTCCTGTCCTCTCTTCCCCCTTACCCTCAATTAAAACAGAATAACCAGAAATGATAACAAAAACTAGACGGTGTGGTGTGGTGACAGCTCTTCCACGGATAGGCTAAATATTTCTTTTGCTACTATAGCAACTACCATTGAATGCCTTGTCACTTACCTTTGAAGCTCTTTGGAAATGTGCAAGTTATTTTGCATATAAATGCTTAAAATCACCTCATTTAGTTAAGATGCCTTCATCTCCCTCCAAGATTCTTCTTAAAGGGACTTTTACTATTTTCTTCAAAAACTGTTAGACATGTAGAAAGCCGCATTGATAGATTTCCCCAAAACTCACTGATTTTCATATCCCTGAGAATGACAAGGATATTATGAAAACCACAATAGAAAAAATTTCCATAAAAATACTTAATCAAAACTAGAAGGCTTGATGCTTAAAGGTACTTCCAATTATCTGGAAAATCGATCCTAGATAATTGAGTGTTCATTTAACAACTTGTTAGATAAACATGTATTAAATGCCTAAAAGTGTTGCATGTGCAAAGTACTTCAAACATAAAGGAGATTAAGAAATGGTTGTTACTCTCGAGCAGTTCAACTGAAAATTGCTCACTTTATATCTTGTATAAAATACCTAAGATTTTACAAAACATTTTCCATATGTAACAACTCATTTCGTCCTCAGAACAGTCAACCCTTGTCTCACACTTCATTAACTTGAGATTTCTTGTTGCTCACTGTTATTTGGCAACCAGAATGTTCATTTTGATTCCTGGCTTGATTTTATGTGCCTAATGACTAAGAGTTCACAAAGCAGTTCATTGGAAACAAACTTTTTTCATCTTCTCACTTTCTAGTTCATGTTCCTCTTAGGCCTAAGTTCCCTCCTGAGGGGGTCGAGGGCTAAAATGACTTTTCAGATTCTCTGGCAGTGACTTCTATGCACCTGTGGTGGGGGCCTGGGTCTTGGATTCCTCTCCTACCCAAGCTTCTAGGCCATAATCTCAGAGGTTCATTGGTCCTTCATTTTTGCTAGTTTCCCTTTATTCCACCCATGATCATTTCTTCAAGGTCACTTGCTATCTTGGACTATTTTCCACCAAAAAATTGAAAGAATTCAGCAATTTGGGAATTATGCTGTCCCATGCTTTCACTTTATAGAGGAGGAAGCTGGGGCCTACAGCCAACAGCTGTAATGCCAAAGCCACACTGATAGGTGTGGCAGAACTCAGCTTGAACCTGAGAGGCTATGATCTTTGACCAGATGTCTTCTAAAGACATTGAGGTGTGTTTAAATCCATCTGTCAAACGAAATATTCTTCCCAGGATTATGTGCTTCTCTTATCTTGCTAATATATAAACATTTAGTTACTGGTGCAACAGAAACCTACCCAGTTTTATAATATTTCACAGGTCATACTGTTAGGCTTTTCCAGAGTATACTTGTTCACCAAGGAATTTATAGTCATTGAGTCAATTGTTGGGCGTCTAATATGTGCCAGTCATAAGAGAGGCATCAGGAATATAAAAACCACCAGTTTTGGGCCTGCCTTTAATTGAAAGTATTCTTTGGATCTGTGTAAGATCATCCAGTGGTGGATTACTAGTAACTGTATAATTTTAGTGTGAATAGTCCCACAAACGTGAGAAAATCAGTAACAAGAATTGAAGTCCAGCAAGGTGTTGATGCAGACATTGAGGCCTTTACATGTGCATTTAGGATTTCGCAGTGCAGAGAACCCAAGAACCGCTATTTACATACCAAGTGTGGTTTTAAAAGTCTCCCAAATTTGCTAGTAAAATGCCAACGGAGCTTAATCTCGGCCGATTTTTCCTTTTGTTTTCTTTCCTCTCCAGCGAGCTCCACCACCGGGGCGGCCGGGGCCCAAGGGGCCCAGACCCCGGGGCAGCACTGCGCCCTGCGGGTGGGGTGACCCCGCCCGCCGCCAGCCCCGCTCTGGTCGCTCCCCCCGCCCCGGCCCCCCCTACTCTTCCGCGGTCCCGGGGGCCGGGGCGGGGCCGGCGCCGGGTCCCGCGCTTCCTGCCACCTCGGACCACCCCTCGCGCGCCTCTCTGCTCCGGGCCATGGCGGCGGTGGCTCGGGGACGGTTCCTCCCTCGGGCGTTGCTCTGCAGGTGGGCTCCGACTCTCCCCTGAGCCCCGAAAGGCAGCCAGGGGTCCCCCAGTAACCCGCCGCTTGCTCTGTGTTGCAGGAGGGCGGGGCCGGGCTGTGGCCGCCACTACCGCGCCGCGCTCTGCGCCGAGCTGAAGCAGCCCTTGGCCGTCGAGGAGGTCGCCTCCCGCCCTGTCCGGCCTCACGAGGTAGGGTGGTGACTGGCCTATTCCCAGGACGCCCCAACACTCCCTTTCACTCTCCCCGGGCCGCCACACACACCCCGCGGACTTCGGTCCTGAATGGAGTTCCCAAGTGCTCAGCTAGGGGGCGACCGGGAGCCTGGAGCGCAACCCAGTCCAGGGCCGGAAGGACCCTTTGGGGGTTCACAAAAAGACCACAAGCGCTGACGGAAGATTGCCCCCCCAAACTCAAATGTAGGCCTCTTGCTGAAGGCCCTAGAGCTGTTGTCTTAGAAACAGACAATTCTGCTTTGCACACGGCTTTGCATAAGCCCTTGCAGGTTATTGGTTTAATACACAGAAATGTACCCCATCCTTGGCTTCCTCTTCAGTGTCAGCATTTAATGATTTTTCCTCCCTCCTCCCCCAGACCAGTCCAGTAACGGCTGTCCTATAATTTTGAGTACGTGCCTTGTGCCCTCCTCTGGTGCGGTGCCCTGATTTGGGGTGGGATTAGTTTAAGGTTGTGGGCATTTCCAGTGAAATGTGGAAGTCAGTTTGGCCCTGCCCAGTGACCTCTGTAGTGACACAATGTCATCTCGAATGGAGAATGAGAACCTCTGACAAGGTGAAGCAAGTAGTGAGCCTCAGCAGCAGGGACCCCTGGTGAGAGGGAGTGTGCGGCCGCAGCCCTGACGTGTCAACTTCACTAGCGGGGACCCCGTGGCGAAGTGGATTATTTGAGTGAGCATATGATGGTAGCCGGTCTGCTTCCTGGGACTCATGTGCTGAAAGACGTTTATTCTTGAATCATCCTTGCATCTAAGGTGGAGGGGCTTTGAGGACCTACGTGCGCCATATGTGTCAACCGCCAGTGCGTCAAGCAGGCAGGGTGCGCAGCCTGAAGGCGGGGCTCCTTTGTTCTGTTCTTTGCCCAGACACTGCCTCCTAAGAAATTAGCTCACGGGAGTTGAGTCTCTGTGAGTTTACTCACCGTCAACTCCTCATACTCTGGAATGGTGCCTGGCACGTGGCAGACACCCAAAACATCGTTGAATGATGCATTTTGTCTCCAGAAATGCCTTCTCACCAACATGGATTCCTCCGTACTAAATGAGAAAATGTAAGCAACCAAAGAAATGAATGTCAGCGATTCTGTCTCTCAGCCTTCATTTTCTCCTGTTTCTCGGCTCTGTTCTCAGCCCGTGTCAGAATCACCTGGGGCTTGTTAAAACAGATTGCTGGGCTCTGTCCCCGGAGGGTTTGATTCCCTAGGTCAGGGTGAGGCCTGAGAATTTGAATGTTTCAGTAAGTTCCAGGTGACACTGAAGCTGGGGTCTGGGAACCAGACTTTGAGAACCATTGGCTTACAGGTTCTAGAAAAAGTGCTGGTTACACTGCTGCAGGCATGGCTCTGCTCTAGCATGGGCGTGAAGCACAGAAGCTGGGCATCTAGATCTGGCCTCCACGATGATTGCTGATTGCCAGAACAGCTGGTCACGTTCCCCTTCTGCTTAAAATCCTTTAATGGCTTCCCACTGTTCCTCCTGTGAAGACTCAGAGCCTCAGTAAAGACTACACATCCTTGGATGGTGTGGTCCCTGCTCTGTAGCCCCATCTCCTTCTCCTCTTTTGCTCTAAGCTCACTGGTTTTTCTTTTGTTCCCATCACAGGGCCTTTGCACATGGCATCACATTGGGTTGTGTTAGCTGTTCTTAGTCAAGTGTTCCTTTCTCAGAGATGTTTTTCCTGACTTCAACAAAAGGTTAAATCACCTCCTTATGCATTTTCATAGCACCATATATTTCTCTCTTTAACATTTTGTGTAGGAGTTGTAATTTAACACATAAATCATCACAATTACTTGGCTGATGTCTGTCTTCTCCCATCCAAGTACTAACCAGGCTCTCTAGTGCTTAGCTTTCAAGATCAGACTAGATGGAGTGCATTCAGGTGGAATGGCCATAGACAGATATCAGATATCTACCATACTTTTAGCTCTATAAAGGCAAGAACCTTGTCCATTTTGCCTCATGATTGCACATGGGCACTTAGTTCAGTACATGGCATATAGTAGACATTCAGGAAATATTTTGGTGCAATTGAATGAACTTTATCTCCATGGACATGTACCACTCTGATTTGTTGCTGTCCCCTAACCCCCACCTTTTTTCCCCCTAAAGATTTTATATATTTATTTGCGAGAGAGTGAGCACAAGTGAGAGAGAGAGCAGGAGCATAGGGGCAGAGGGAGAAGGAGAAGCAGGCTCCCCGCTGAGCAGGGAGTCCCACACAGGGCTCCATCCAAGGATCGTGGAATCATGACCTGAGCTGAAGGCAGATGCCTAACTGACTGAGCCACCCAGGCACCTCCTGCCTCTATGTTTCCTCTGCAGGTCAGAGTTGATGTCCATTTCTGTGGAGTTAATTTTGCTGATATTTTGGTCTGCCGTGGTCAGTATCAGGAA
This sequence comes from Ailurus styani, assembly GCA_002007465.1. Lineage (NCBI taxonomy): Eukaryota > Metazoa > Chordata > Mammalia > Carnivora > Ailuridae > Ailurus > Ailurus styani. The sequence goes on along the minus strand of LNAC01000213.1, from coordinate 3,445,488 downwards.
AAGCCCCAACTTCCCTTCACACCTGGTGAGTATGAAGGGGCAAAGTGACTGCTCCGGAAAGAAGCAACAGAGTTTTCAGAACCGTGTGCTTCTCAGGCATGACGCTTGGCGCTGTTTGCCTGCCTGCTGTGATGCTTTAGATATGTTAGCCTCAGCCCTGATTAGAAGCACGAGATTGTGAGCCCCTTGACTGCCTTGCCCCTAGTTTTATCCCTCATCTTAGCATTGTGCCTGGCTCGTAGTAGACGCTCAATAAAGACGTTAACAATGCGTAAATGAACAAATGAATTTCCACATATCATGTCTAGCAGAATTCTGATCGGAATCCCCACTGCCCCTCACTATTCCCTTTCACTCCTTGTGAGTGCCTCAATATTGGTTTTTCACTGAAGGATCATAGACATCTGTTTGCAGCTAAAAGTCTCAGACCTCACAAACACATTCCCAAAGAAACCTAATATCAGAGGATCAGAAAGAAGAAAAAGAGTTTATACACTTCTAGCAGTGCACTGTCTGATTTTAATTATGCCCAATCTGATTACATTTAGATCCTGAATATGTGGACAAATGACTGCTTTTTGTTGAAGTTTAAAGAGATAGAAGTGTAGCTTATTGTGTATATAATACATGTATATTTTATACAGGCATATACTATTTAGGATACAGTGATTGCAAAATGGTTGCTGTGTTTTGGCCTTAGGGTGTTTGGTTGTGTCTCAACATTTGGAATCATTTCCCTCTGTTTGTATTTGCTGACATGCTGGATGGGGGGGAAATGTCGGAGTCAATTGAGTTATTCCTCTGGCAGCTCAAGTGGGAAATATATGATCATTACATTCAGAAGTTTTGGAGGTGGAAGAGGAAAGAGCAGACAACATCAGTTCATCCAAATGGAGCCAAGTACTGTATGGATAAATATAGTTCATGTCCTTGAGGTCCTCACAGTCCACAAGAGGAGACACAGAGACAGATCAGTGCAATATGATGAACGCTGTAATTGGGGTTCTGTAAAGAGCCCGAGGCCCCAGTGAAGCAGGATCAAAAGTGTTTGTGTACCTGTGATTCTCAGTGTTTTTGCCCATTCTTGAAATTTTTCATTTGTAAATTGGTAAGGATGGGATTGTATCACTTTTCAGGTTGTGAATGAAATCTTAAGTTCACTTTCCTGTGGTTTGGGTACAACGCTCTACCCCGGGCGGGGTGGGAGAAGGTTGGGGTGCGGTGGGGGGGCACTTAGGCCCTCTCAGCTCTAGAAAGCAAATAGGCTGGCCTGTTGATCAGGCTTTTCTCATCTCCATGGTGCTGGGCTTTATAGATAACTTGTGTTTAAACAATTTGTTTTAGGAATGGAGTTTTCTGGGACTGTACTGGAGACAGGCACAGATGTCAGCACCGTGAAAGAGGTAAATGAGGTGAAATCTAGGGAATTGTGTGTGTAGCCATGAGAAATGTGCTAACTTCATTTATAGCCAAAGGGTCTTGCTTCTGTTGGCAAAGGCCAACAGATAGCAGAAGGAAACCGAGATGAAGGGGGAAGAAACTAATTCTGAATTGGAGGAAGGAAGCCAGTGGAAGTTCCTGGCTTCGTAAAACCTTTTATTACTAAAGAAGACAGCACCTCAGTCTTCAGTTACTGAGAGGATAGAACATTCTCAAGTTTCAGCCTCTTGTGAGAAAAATTCTGGGATTCTAATTTATTTCAACTTTGTCCTCACTCTGTCCTGTCCAAAATGTGCTCATATTGTCCTGGCATCCTGATGGGGGTATTGAGAAGATGGTTGAATTATTTACTAAACATTAACTCTGAGTAGATAATTAAGGCAAACCTGCATCTTATGGGGTCAGAAAGAAAGATTTTCTTTCTTTTTTTGATTAATTTGGGAAGAAGTAAATGGCAAGGCCATGGCTTTGAACAAGCCCTTAATGGTATTTTCTCTTCAGGGAGATCGAGTTATTGGCGTGAGTGGCTTTAATGGTATGGCTGAAGAATGCGTCATTGACCAGAAGGTATCCCTAGCTCTCAATATGTCTGCTTGGAGATTTTTTCCCCTCCTTTCTTCCCTTTAAGGTCCATCTAGCTCTCCTTCCTTGTTACCCTTCTCTCCCCCTCCTTTGTATTTGTTTCTCAGCCAAGCACTTCTTTCTTTCAAATGCTAAAGCCCTTTTCTGTATCAGAGTGACAACCCTGGCACAGAGCTTTGTGTGGACCCTTGAGATGAAGAAGGGCATTTTTTTTACAAGTCCTGGAACAACTGGGTGGCTGTCCCATTGGACTATAGGTAGTTTTGGTAGAAAAACTGGTTTGGGGGCGCCTGGGTGGCTCAGTGGGTTAAAGCCTCTGCTTTCGGCTCAGGTCATGATCTCAGGGTCCTGGAATCGAGGCCCGCATCGGGCTCCCTGCTCAGCGGGGAGCCTGCTTCTCCCTCTCTCTCTGCCTGCCTCTCTGCCTACTTGTGATCTCTCTCTCTCTGTCAAATAAATAAATAAAACCTTAAAAAAATAAATAACTGGTTTGGGACATTGAGCTGGCTGTAATAGGTTTCTCGCCAACATCAAGCTTGTGAAAGAGGTAGTCCTGGGAATGGAGCCGGCAGGGGTGGTGGGGTAGGCGTGTACAGGATGTGGATGGCGGCCCCTAGTGGTGAAGAGTGCACAATTTTTTCCAGAGCTTTACTGAGGTAAAACGGCATAGAACCATCCAACTCATGGATTTGAACTCTGTCACAGCTTGCTTGGTTTTGACTTCTGTTGGGTTTTGGCTCCTGACAGGCTTGGTTCCTTCACAAATCAGTCACTCAATCGGATCATAAATGTTTACTGAGCAGCCTTTATGGACAGGTACATGCACTTAATCCCTAAGTTACTGTTCTCTCTTTTCACAGACACTGTGGCAGATTCCAGAAGGGGTCCCCCTCCGAGAAGCTGCTACCCTGCCTGTATCTTATGGCACTGCTATTTTGGCCTTGGAGCATCGGGCATGCACTCAGCCCGGGTAAGAGGCTCTGTAGACAACCCAGGGCTAGTATCTCTTTCTGAGATCAGAAGTGCCCAGTAAGACCTCGCCCTTTCCTCTTCCCTCCCTAACCTTTAGCTCTTGTTCAGTTGGTGTAAGGAAAGGCCAAAGGAAGGTAGTGATCCGAGTTGGGGGTTCAGTGTCTGAGATGGAATGATAGACTGTGAACTTGGCCAATATGAATTTGGGGAAATAGCTGTTTCAAATCTGGCCACTCTGGAGATCACCTCCTAGAAAACCTTACATTTTCTTTTCTTTTCTTTTTCTTTCTTTTTTTAGATTTTTATTATTTTGACAGAGAGAGAGATCACAAGTTGGCAGAGAGACAGGCAGAGGGAGAGGGGGAAGCAGGCTCCCTGCTAAGCAGGGAGCCTGATGTGCGTCTTGATCCCAGGACCCTGGGATCATGACCTGAGCTGAAGGCAGAGGCTTAACCCACTGAGGTCCCCAGGCGCCCCTTCTTTTCTTTTTTAAAAGATTTTATTTAGGGGTGCCTGGGTGGCTCAGTTGTTAAGCCTCTGCCTTCGGCTCAGGTCATGATCCCAGGGTCCTGGGATCAAGCCCCCCATCCAGCTCCCTGCTCTTCGGGAAAGCCTGCTTTGCCCTCTCCATCTCCCCCTGCTGGTGTTCCCTCTCTCGCTGTGTCTCTCTGTCAAATAAATAAAATCTTAAAAAAAAAAAAGATTTTATTTATTTATTTGACAGAGAGAGAGAGAGAGAGCACATGAGCAGGGGGAGAGACAGCCAGAGGGAGAGGGAGAAGCAGGCTCCCCGCCAAGCAGGGAGCCCGACATGGGGCTCCATCCTAGGATCTTTAAGGCAGACACTTAATCAACTAAGCCACCCAGGTGCCTCAAAAACCTTATATTTTTATTTTTTAAGATTTTATCTATTCATTTGAAAGAGAGAGAGAGAGAGAAAGCATGAGAGGAGGGAGTGTCAGAGGGAGAAGCCGACTCCCTGCTGAGCAGAGCGCCCCATGACTTGAACCTGGGACTCTGGGATCAGAACCTGAGCCAAAGGGAGATGCTTAACCGACTGAGCCACCCAGGTGCCCCAAACCTTACAGTTTAGAGAGTTGGTTTATATAAACTTGTTTCAGTCTGGTTTTAATGGAGTCCTGTGGTATTTGTTTCTGTGAGGAGTGGCTGGGTGTGTATAACTGGGGTATTTAAAACTCAAAGTGGAGAAGTTTCCTCACTTTACCTGAGATATATGCCTCTTGCCCTTTTCAGAGAGATTCAGAGTTGCTCCAGAGAGGTGACTTCAGTTGAGCAGTGGCCATTCCCTGATCCCATTCCCTGATCGCCATTCAGCAACGTTTAGTATGACAGTGATCTTAGGACAGAATTTTTGAAGCAGAAATTGGAGTGGTCACCCAAGGGAAGGGTTGTCCCTGGCATGAGGAAGAGGCTCTCTAGAGAGAGGAAGGAATATTTTTTCCTGGGACGTCTTCAACTGGACCAGATTTGCACTGATCAAGCAGCCACATACACAAGCCAGACCCACAGCCTGGAGAACGGGGGTCTGTGAAGGGCTAAATGAAATGGCCTTTAAGTTCTCTTCTTGCTTTTAAATGTTCATGAAATCATATGATTGGATGATTTTGGAAGGTTTTTGAAGAAACGTTCGTCTTTCTCTGGCAGAGAAACTGTTTTAGTGACGGCAGCAGCTGGAGCCACAGGCCTGGCGGTGATAGATGTGGCAACAAACATTCTTCAGGCTCAGGTATTTTTATATTGGAGTCTTCATTTAAAAAAAATCAACTCCAGTTTTCAAACATAGAATATGTTCATTCATTCGTTCATAAATATCATGGGCAAGGCCCTGGGGGTACAAAGTAACCCAGAGGAGGGTCTGGCCATCTATTTGCCTGCAGACTGGTGAGGGGACATGGGAGTAGATCCCTCTTCCTTCCCGTTACCGGAAACTGGCAAGAGCTGACTTGCTTCTTGGCCTCTGCAGATTCTGTTCTTCTACCTGTAATGCTCTTCTGAACAGTCTCCCTCTGCACTTCAAGTTTAAATTCAGATGTCACTTCTTTAGGGAAGTATTCTTTGTCCCTCAGGAGATGTTAATCTCTCCTCGGACCCCTCCACCCCCAGCTGTTTGTAGACGGTCTCCTCACATCCTGTACTTCTGTTTCATGGTACACACCTCAGTGTGTGGTTAATCCTTTCCTTGGGTCATGATGGGATTACTGTCTCCCTCCTACTTGACTGGAATCTCCATGAAGGCAGGGACAGTGTCTGTCTGGCTTATTACTGTAGTCCCAGGAGCTGGCATGGTGCCTAGGCCATAGTAGGCACATAATAACTATTTCTTTTTTTTTAAATTTTTTTAATTTTTATTTTTTATATTTTATTTTTATTCTTTGCCCAAGGGGTACAGGTCTGTGAATCATCAGGCTTACATCTTTCACAGCATTCACCAAAGCACAAACCCTCCCCAGTGTCCATAACCCATCCACCCTATCCCAACCCTCCCACAATAACTATTTCTTGAATGAAAGAATAAACAAAGGAAAGAAGGACCCAAGTCTCTGCAGGGGCATTGCTCTGAGGCTGTGGGTGTCATATAAGGAGGATTTCTTGAAGACAGTAGGCATTTAGGGTGATTTCTGAAGGATTGGTAGCAATTGAATACAGGAAGAAGGGAGGTGAAGGCCATTTTAGTGTGGGGAGGGCATGTCAGAAGACAGAGACCTGGGATCTCCCAGGATGCACTCAGGGAATTGCAAGTAGCATCTGTGGAGCAAAGGATTTGGGGCGGGGTGGGGGAGATGGTGGAAGATGACTGACTCTAGAGGGGTAGACAGAGACACGACCATGAGGCGCTGAAGAATTTGAACCTTTATTGGAAGCTCTCAGGAGCCACTAAGGACTTTAAACTGGGAAGTACCATGATTATATTTGCATTTTGCCAAGTTCATTCTGGTAGCAGTGGGAATGTGAGATGGGGCAAGGGCAGGGGTAGTCTGGAGGAAGTAGAGCAACCTCTTGGAGCAATCCAAGCCGGCGGTGATGATGCTTGAATGAAGGCACTGGAAATGATGAATCGAGAGATACTAAAGTAGAAGAAGATAGAGAGTTTGATCCTCATCCAGTTGAAGGAACAAGAACTTTGAAATTCCTCTGACCTAGGTTCAGATTCCAAAGCTGCCTCCAGCTTAATTGCTTCAGTTTCCTCATTGGTAAAATAAAGCTTTCCTCCTATGGGGTCGTTTTGGGAATATTGAAATTACACGTGCAGTACGCCTGCTAGAGGGCATGGCATGTTGGTAAGAATCTCTTAAAAAAGGAACCTGTTATTATTAGACATCGAGTGGGAAGGAGCAAACTAGGTTAACTTGTGGGTTTGCCATTTATTGCATTTAGAAGACAGGAGGGAATGGTGCACTCAGTTTTGGAAGCATTAAATGTGAGGTTTCTGTGGTGCGTGCAGTTAGGCTATCCAGAGGCACCGAGATATGCAGGTTTGGAGATAGTCGGATTGCTCTGGAATTTCTTCAGGAGGCGTCTCTCCTTGCTCTCATCAACTTCTCTTTGGGAAGGATGTGTAAGTTCTGAAAGCAGTCTTAGCTACCAGGAGGCTCTCCATGGAATATTAACACATTTCATGTCAAAGTCAGGCCCTTAGCAGCTCTCAGTGGGGAGACCAAAATTAGTCTCCTTGTCTAGAACCACTTCTCGACATTTTTATGTCTAGACATCTTTACCATCTTTACCATCTTCTAGACAATCTTTACCATTTCTAGGAAGATAAAATTGCACCATTTGTTTTGATTAGTGATAGTAGGTTAAGTAGAGAGAAAAATTCACTTCAACTCAGATATTAAAGTTAATTCAAGCTGTATAATCTTCAGTAGCCATAATGGTTTTCAGCAAAAGCAAACAACAACAAAATAATAAAAATAACTGTAAAAATGTCATCATGCCACCCACTTGGAACGGATTATTTTGTTCTTGAGAACAACCTCCATTCACAGCATTTCATATTGCTTTCAAAGTGACTCCACACCAATTATCTTACCCCGCTCCTAACAAACCCCTGGAGATGGGTAATGTGTTGATTATCCCTACTTCGCAGATAAAGCGAGGCACCAGGGGAGAAAGGGATTTGTGGCAGGTCTCGCTGGCACCCTTCTGAGAATAGAGATTGGCATCAACTCCCTGACCCTAGGCTGGTGTCTGTCCTCTCTGGTGCTGTGTGAAAGTACTTGAGGGTAGCTCTTAGGTTCAAACAGTTATGGGTGAGTTTGAAATCTTCGAAGGGCACTGCTGACCTTGTGTGTTTGGATGCAAACTCTGAATGTCACCTTGGGGCCTAACTGCCCAGGCTAGTGGGTGCTGTCCAGGGATAAGGCACCCCTAGGCAGTGCTTACGTGTTGGAAGCATTTCTGGAAGCTTCCAAACCCCAGACCTCCTCACAGTATGGCCCATGGGCATCTTTGCCAGGCTTTAAGCATGGTTTTCTTCCAGGCTGCTGGAGTGGAAACACATGGGCTTTGGAGTCAGGCAGCAGCTCTAGGTTTGAATGGTTGCTGTACCACCTGCTACCCGGTTAAGCCTGGGGTAATTAACCTCTAGGTCTGTGTCCCCATCCACAGAATGGGTATCATTATACTTCCCTTGGAATGTTCTTATGAGGTTTAAAGAGAAGAAATGATGGTGTATGTGTAACAATAGATTCAGTTTATCCAGCACTTTGTTTTCCAAGTGCCCCAGGCACAGTATTCCATTTGATTTTAAAAATAAATCTTGTTTTATGGATGAGGTAACTGACGCTTAGGAAAGCTGGTGGGCATCGGACAGGTTAAAAGCATGAACTCCGGCGATGGACAACTTGGGCTTAATCCCAGTTCTGCCTCCCATTAGCTCTGTGACCTCGAGCAAGTTACTTAACTTTTTTTGCTTCAGTTTCTTCATCTCTAAAATGGGATGCTCATAGTGTGTGTATCATTGGGCTACTAGGATTCAGCGAGTTATGAATATGTGTAAAGCATTTAGAAGAGTACCTGGCCTATAGTGAGCATTATATAAGTATGAGTTCTTACTAAGTCATTTGTCTTAGGTAACACTGCTCCTTAGCAGAGCCAGGATTTGAGCTCAGGTCTTTCCAACTTCAAGATCTTCCTACTGAATCATGTTTTACCCTCTGAGAAGCCTTTTGAGATCTTGATCTAGATTGGCTCACTCTCATTTGCACTTCTGCAACCCTCGTACTTCCCCACCTTCACACTGCTGTATCTTGCTATTTTGACTCTAAGCTTGGGTGTCTTTACTACTTGATTCATAGTAAGTGCTCAGGAAATGAGGGTTTCAGCCATATTTGGAGAAGACTCGCTGAGTGTCTCCTGAGTCATTTCCTAGCTAGACTCACTGGGGTTCCAGGATTCCTGGAAATGTGGATTCTCATGGTCAGTGGTTTGGAGGGGCTAGTGTGCTGGTGCTGAGTGTTGGCCTTGATGTGTGGGGTTGAGGCTGATGCTAGGGCGGCAAGGTCACATTGGTTTCCTTGGTTGGTACCCTTTGGCGGGAGGCTGGCTGGGTATGGTGAGTCCCTCTTGGTACATATTCTGGATCATCAGAAACTTTGTGTTTTCTGCGCAGGTGATAGCTGCAGCTGGAAGTGACGAGAAGTGCAAGCTGGCAATGCAGAAGGGTGCACAGTCCACCGTGAACTATTGCCAGGGCGGCTTGAAGGAGGCAGTGAGGAAGCTGGTGGGCAGTCGGGGGGTGAACGTGGCCATTGACACCGTGGGAGGAGATGTCTTCCTGGAGGCGCTCCGCAGGTGCATGTGGTGGTCTTTCCAGAGGGGGCTAGACCTGGGGGTCTGCTGAAACCTTTCTACACCTGTCTTCCTTCTGGCCTTACTTCTCTTCCATTTTTGCTGCTCACTTTTCCTGTAGGCTTTGGCATCAACGAGAACAGCTGAGGGGGAGTGTGAAAGGGAATAGAAGCAGAGGGAAAATCAGGAAATGCTTAAATATAGAACAACAAGATATCCAACTGGAAAATATCCAAAACATGACTGCAGACTCTCTAGTTGGCAATATTGAATGCTTTAGAAATTATGCATGTGTTAAATTCAGCAATGCTGGCCCCGATTAACTACTTTATATACATAGCGTGGGTAATTCTTGGGATCATCATTCAGATGTTAGAATGACCCGGGGTGGCAGGTCCCTAGGTCGCCAAAACACAGACTCTTTTGATCTCACTGGTTTCAGAAGCGGCCAGCGAGTTTTAGTGGGACTGTTGTATCCACACCGATTCTCATTCTGTTTTGAACCAGGGACTCTGCAGTGTTCCATTAATACTGGTTTCATTTCTCCTGTCATCCTGGCAAGCACAATTTTGTGGTTTATCTCAGTTTAAAGCTGGAGAAACAGAAGCGGACAGAACAGCATACCCACCCAGGGGACTGGTTCTCTGGCCCCTGAGCATCACTGCACTGTGCTGGGTGGTACTGTGCTCAGAGAAGCCAAAGAAGGAAGGTGTTGACTCCATAGAGAGCCAGGACAGAGAGCTGCTAGCTCTCACGCCCCTCTTGCCTTTTGGGTAATGCGTAACAGTGTTATCACAAGCGCTCCTCATTTCCCTCTAAAGAAGAAAAGCAAAAAGCAAAAGCCAAACAAAGATACATATATTCTATTCAAAGAGTTTACAAATTTTTAAAAAAGACTCTTATTTATTTATTTGCTAGAGCAAATCGGGGGAGCACAATCGGGGGGAGCAGCAGGCAGAGGGAAAGGGAGAAGCAGACTCCCCACTGAGCAAGGAGCCTGATGTGGGGCTGGATCCCAGGACCCTGGGATCATGACCTGAGCTGAAGGCAAACGCTTAATAACTGAGCCACCCAGGAGCCCTGCTTATAGCTTATTTTTATGTTTTCCTACTGAAGAATCCAAAGTGCTGTGGGATGATTTACCCCTGCTGGTTTGTCAGGTCAAGAGGAATTAGGTTTAATGCGTGGTTTTTTGTTTTTGTTTTTTTAAAGTTATGGTAAAATATACGTAACTTAATACTTATCATTTTAAACATTTGTAAGTGTAAAATTCAGCGGCATTAAGTATGCTCACAGTGTTGTGTCCCTATCCCCAGCAAAGACTCATACCTGTTTAGTAACAGCCCCTCTCCTCCCCACCTCCCTGATAACTCCTACTTTTTATCTCTGTAAATTAATGTAGATTGCTTTTTCATTCGACATATTTGATTGTGACTAAAAAAATATATAACGTCAAATTTACAACATTAACTATTTTTTAAATTTATTTGACAGAGAGAGAGAGAGATCACAAATAGGCAGAAAAACAGGCAGAGAAAGAGGGGGAAGCAGGTTCTCCGCTGAGCAGAGAGCCCAACTCGGTGCTCCATCCCAGGACCCTGAGATCATGACCTGAGCCGAAGGCAGAGGCTTTAACCCAATGAGCCACCCAGGAGCCCCAACCATTTTTTACATTAGCCATTTTTTTTTTAAAGATTTTATTTATTCATTTGACACAGAGAGAGAGATTACAAGTAGGCAGAGAGGCAGGCAGAGAGAGAGGAGAGAGGAGGAAGCAGTCTCCCTGCTGAGCAGAGAGCCTGATGCGGGCCTCAATCTCAGGACCCTGGGATCATGACCTGAGTCGAAGGCCGCAGCTTTAACCCACTGAGCCACCCAGGCGCCCCAACCATTTTTTACATTAGCCGTTTTTAAGTATAGAGTTCGGCAGTGTGAAGTATATTTACATTGTTGTGCTAGATGTCCATCACTTTTCCATCTGGAAAATCTGAAACTCCTTACCCCTCAAATGTCACTTTTTATTTCTCCCTCCCCCCAGCCTTGGTAACCGCCATTTTACTTTCTATTTCTATGAATCTGACTACTTTAGATACCTCATATAAGTTGAATCATGCAGTATTTGTCTTTTTGTGACTCGCTTATTTCATTTAGCATAATGTCCTCAAGGTTCATCCGTGTCATAGCATGTGGCAGCATTTCCTTCCTGTCTAAGGCTGAACGATATTGTATTGTATGTATAGAACACATTTTGTTTATCCATCTGTCTATCGGCTGATGGACGTTTGGGTTCTTCTCGCTCTTGGCTGTGGTAGATAGTGCTGCTGTGAAGGCAGGAGTGCAACTGTCTCTCCAAGACCCTGTTTTCAGGGATTTTGGATATAGACCCAGAGGGGCATTGCCCGATTATATGGTAGTTCTATTTTTAATTTTCTGAGGAAACTCCATACTGTTTTCCAGTTGTACCATTTTACCATCCCAACAGTACGTGAGGGTTCCAGTTTCTCTATATCCTTGCTAACACTTGTTATGTTCTGCTGTGGTTGTTGTTTTTTATAGTAGCCATTCCAATGAGTGTGAATATTTGCACATTGCTTTTTTTTTTTTTTTAATAAATTCTTTTCCTTGTCCTTTCTTTCCCCAGCCTGGCATGGGAGGGCAGGATCGTGGTGGTGGGTTTTGCTGGAGGAAACATTGCTTCCGTGCCGGCCAACCTTCTGCTCTTGAAGAATGTCTCTGCCATGGGGGTGTACTGGAGCCGATACAAAGAGCAGAACTTCCCTGTCTTCTCCAGAACCCTGTCCTCGGCTCTTCAGTATTGCCAGCAAGGGCGCATCCGGCCACACATCGGAGCGGTTTTTAAGCTGGAGGAGGTGAGATGCTCTGAAGGCCTGTGATGGGGCTAAATGCTAGGACGTATCAGTGTCAAACGACTGGGTAGTTTTTCTCTGGCCTCCATAGATCCTTCTTTTGTGGAATGAAAAGGTAAAGGTGGTGCAGAATAATGGGGGGCATGGGATTTCTCCAGGCCTTCCGGGTTGTGTGGCGGTCGCCTCAGGCCTAGTGAGCCACCTGGGAGGCTGAATTTGCGCAGACCAGGGAGGAGCTGGATTTTGAGGGCTCTCCCTGCGTCACTGGTTTCTTTTTTTTTTTCTTTCTTTTAGATTTTATTTATTTATTTCACAGTGGGAGAGAGATCATAAGGAGGCAGAGAGGCAGGCAGAGAGAGAGAGGGGGAAGCAGGCTCCC
>LNAC01000213.1:3414425-3429393 GCA_002007465.1 Ailurus styani | reverse complement strand
GAGCCCGATGTGGGCCTCGATCCCAGGACCCTGAGATCATGACCTGAGCCGAAAGCAGAGGCTTTAACCCACTGAGCCACCCAGGTGCCCGAGAGACAGTCTTTAGATTTTGAATTTTAATTAGAATTTATTGCTTTTTGAAGTGTTGCATCTGTGCCCTGAGGGGTGGACCATGCATAAGCCCCATGATCTGTCCAGGGGATTGGCCTTATTCAGAGGTGCCAAGTCTGCTTTCTGTGGAGAGATGCTCACACAGAGTTTCAACTAGATGTAGGACTTCTACACCTCAGAGATCTGAACTTGTTTGTCGTATAAAGGTCAGGTGAGGTAACCCCATGAATAAATTTGATAGATAGAAATTGTTTCCTTGAAGTTTCCTGAGTATATCTGTGGAATATTCTTTTTTTTTTTTTTAAGATTTTATTTATTTATTTGACACAGAGAGAGAGGTCACAAGTAGCCAGAGAGGCAGGCAGAGGGAGAGGAGGAAGCAGGCTCCCTGCTGAGCAGAGAGCCTGATGCGGGCCTCGATCTCAGGACCCTGAGATCATGACCTGAGCTGAAGGCAGTGGCTTTAACCCACTGAGCCACCCAGGCACCCTCTGTGGAATATTCTTAAAAATTAAATTATTCTCTAAATTTAGAGAATACATTAATTTCAGCCCACTCTTCCAGACCTAGTTTATGGGGCTCTCCATATCTGCTAGCGACACTCGCCCTAGGCCCCGGCCCCTCGTCCCCCTTGGCTAGTGATGGCTCACACCACTGATCCCTGCTGTCACACAGCCAGGCCCTGTCCCTAGGGCCCATCTCCTAACACTTGTGGTCGCCTGCTCTCCCTGGCAGGAGGGCTGATTCTACGCAGGGCCTCCACCGTGCTCTTCAGGATGGGAGCTGCTGCGGCCCGGGTGAACGGTTACAATCCGAAGGACCTGTTGAAGTGCTGACTTCCCCAGAAATTGGATGGGGGGTCTGGGTAACGCAACCAGGAAGTTGGTGGGGAGTTTACCCTGAGGAGGAAGGATTTGACAAATGAAAGACGAGACAGATTGCTGTCTTTGCTCCTCCTGATGGACTACGTTGACAAGCAGTGGGCTCTATATGGCCTCTCTGGAAAGGTCCCTGCCCTGGGAGCCGTGACCAGTTCCAGATCAGTAACACACACCTCCTTCCTTGATTCACTTCACTTTCCCCTCACCCTTGCCTCCCTGGGATTGCAGTGAAGCCTTAGGGCTTACTTTTTTTTTTTCCCCTAAAGAGTTGTTTGTTTGAGAAAGAAGGAGAGAGCGAGGGAGAGAGAGAATCCCAGGGAGAGTCCCCACTGAGCGTAGAGCCTGACATGGGCCTTGATCCTACAACCCTGACATCATGACTTGAGCTGAAATTAAGAGTCAGATGCTTAACCTACTGAGCCACCCAGGTGTGTCTAGGGTATATATTTTGACTAGGGTCTATTTTCTAAGGAACCCAGGCTAACACTTAGTTTTGAAGATTTATTTATATTTGTGTTTCATAATACATGGCTTGACTTTTTTTTTTTAAGATTTTTATTTTTATTTGACAGAGAGAGATCACAAGTAGGGAGAAAGGCAGGCAGAGAGAGAGGAGGAGGCAGGCTACCTGCTGAGCAGAGAGCCGGATGCGGGCCTCGATCCCAGGACCCTGGGATCATGACCTCAGCCGAAGGCAGAGGCTTTAACCCACTGAGCCACCCAGGCGCCCGGCTTGACTTTTTTTTAAAGTTAGGTTTATTGAGCTGTCATCTACATTTAGTCAAATTCACTCTGAGCTTTGACAAGCACATAGTCATGTAACCACCTCACTGCAATCAAGATATAGAACGTTTCCATCACTCTGAAAGGTGCCCTTGTGACCCTTTGTCACCAATCCCCATTTCCTGCCCCACAGCCCCTGGCAACCACTGGTCTGTTTTCTCTCCTCATAGTTTCATCTTTTCCAGAATATCATATAAATGGAGTCATAGAGGAGGTAGTCTTTTGGTTCTGGCTTCTTTTAAACCTTGTATAATACTTTGGAGGCTCATTTTTTTTTCTTCCAAGATTTTATTTATTGGAGGGGCGCCTGGGTGGCTCAGTCATTAAGCATCTGCCTTTAGCTCAGGGTGTGATCCCAGGGTCCTGGGATCAAGCCCCGCATTGGGCTCCCTGCTCTTCGGGAAGCCTGTCTCTCCTTCTCCCACTCCCCCTGCTTGTGCTTCCTCTCTAGCTGTGTCTCTCTGTGTCCAATAAAGAAAATCTTAAAGATTTTATTTATTAGAGAGAGAAAGAGAGTGAGCATGAGGGGCGGAGAAGCAGAGGGAAAGGGAGAAACAGATTCCCTGCTTAGCAGGGAGCCCCACATGGGGCTCGATCTGAGGACCCCAGGATCATGACCTGAGCTGAAGGCAGACACCTCACCGACTGAGCCACCCAGGTGCCCCATGCATGGTTTTGCATATGTCAGTAATTTGTTGTTTTTTTTTTTTTTAACTGCTGAAGAGTGTTTCATTATGTGGATGTTCCACAACTTATTTTTTCATTTATCAATTAATAGTTGTTTGATTATTTTTAGTTTTAGTTTTTGGTGATTATGTATAAGCCTTCTATAAACATTCATGCTCAAGTTTTCTATAGACTTTTTTCCTTTAATTTTAGGACTGGGATTTCTGCATCATGTGCTAAGCATATGTTCAACTTTTAATAAATTTGCATAGACATATAGTTGGCTTTATTTACAGAGCAGGTTTATTCCCCCAGTCTTCAATGGAGCCTAGTTAACATCATTAGGTAAGAATGTCAGTTTAAAGGAAATCTATGCAGAATCCTACAAATGCCAGTTACCGATGCCTCTCAGAAAGAGGCATGCTTGATGTATCCCCTGTGCTCTCTTTGCCTTGTTACAAACGCTTTGGACACCATCTCTACTGCCCAGGTTTTGAAGACGCAGCCACTATTACTGCATTCCTACCAAAGCCCATATGTACCATGTGGGTTTTCTACTTTTTGGTGTATTCTGGGTGAGACGCTGGTGCTCCAGCATGCATTATCTGTTTGTACACTTTGGGATTTTGTTCGTACTGATTTGCTACTATACATTTACCTTTTAATGAACTACCAACTGAATTTCAGAGTGGTGGTATTATTTTGCATTCCCACCAACAATATTGCTTGGGCACCTGCCAGAACTTCCTACTGTCAGGTCATTTTCCTTCATTTTAGCCATTCCAGTAGGTTATCTGGTGGTATCTGATTGTGGGTTTAATTTGCATTTCTCTCTTGAATAATGATCTTGAGTATCTTTTCATATGCTTATTTGTCAGCTGTATCTCTTTTTTGGTAAAATGCATTGACTGATTTAAAAAAAATTTTTTTTTATTATTTGCCCCAGGGGTACAGGTCTGTGAATCATCAGGTTTCCACATTTCACAGCACTCACCATAGCACAAACCCTCCCCAATGTCCATAACCCATCCACCGCATTGACTGATTTTTAAAAGAAGATTCAGATCAACTTTATTAGAGCAATGATATGATAAATATAATTCAATTGGGACTGTGTATCACTAAACATTTTTACCCTTTAAAAACAATCCCACTTAGTCCCAGGAGTATTCATTCATTCCTGAGTTCATTTTGTTCATCAGCTTTCATGGGGTACATTTTGTATGCCCATCAATAAAAACTAAGACTTAAGGAATTTGTTTTGTCGGGAAGCTCTCAGGACAGGGTTATGATAGGGGGAAGGGATGGTTTCTAAGGAGGCATGAGTCAGCATGATGTATTTCGGGAGCTATAGCCTATTCTGATTATTCCTGCTTGATAAGCTAATTAAAAATTCCAACAGCGGAACCCAAAACAAAAGCAATATCCTCACCCTGCCCCCACATTCCGGCTTGCATATCCCCAGAGACTAATTTAATTACGGCTTCACCCACGGCAGGGAAGGTTCTGGGAACAGCCTGTGGATCTCTCTGGGGAGAGGTATGGAGCAGCTTCCCTCTCTGCGGTGGGTAGAAGGCAGAAAGAGGAAAATGTCCCCAGGCATCTGAATTAGCTGTCAAAAACTCTGGTCTAAGGCCCTGCACTTTCCTTCTTAGTTTCTTACTCAGAGCCTTTTCACACTTATTAAGCATCCAATTCTTATGGCCACTGGTTGTCTGTTTTCCCAGCCCAGATAGAAACCACAGGCTAGAAAGGGGATAGAGTTGGGTTATTTTTAGAAGCACCTACAATCACAGCAGAAGTGGCGACTAGACATAGAAGTAAGAGAACATCTGAAAAACAGAAGGGAAAAATGACGGATGTTCAAAGTTATGAGATTCCCAAATCATGGAACAAAAAGCGTATGCTTCCCACCAATGTTATCTTTCAGAGAAGTGAGGTAAATATGTGCTGCATTTTAATAAATATTTATATGCAAAATGATTAAGAAGAAGCTCTAGCATTTAAAGGGACAACTTTCTTTTTATGTCAAGATTTACTTGTTAGGAGATTCCTCATTTCTCTAGGGTGCCGGGTAAAGGAAGTATCACTCTCTCCAACCATGCTTGCTTTCCTGAGTGTTTTCTGTCGTCGGGCTGTGACAGATCTCTGGGAACAAGGGGTTTTGAACTGACAGGGAGAGATTCAGCTGTGAGTCACCTGAGCTGAGCCTCCGAGTGATGGTGATCGACAGGGCAAGGATGCATGTTTCAAAACACGTCTTAGACCTCTTCCCCCTCCTCTGAGTAGGTCTAAATTTGTATGGATTGGAAAGGTCTCCGTAAGGCACAAAGACCCGCAAGACAGATGTTTTTGAAACCAGGGATTTCATGCTGCAGAGAATTGATTTGTTTGATTGATTGATGGGTTTCTCTGCTTATTTTTATGTAATTATTTTTTCCTACACTTTTGGGGAAGGATTTCAAGGGGGAAGGGTAGATTATTCATATTTGTCATTTCAACGCTCATTTGCATTGCTGGACCATCTTTTGTTTTTACGTCTGTGTATTTCTGGATGTCTGTATTTCCTTATTCCCTTTATCCTCACTGCCCAATACCGTCCTCCCCTCTTTCTCCTTTCCTTAGACTCACTCTCCATAGTGTGTTTGGTATGTGTACTTGGATTTATATGTCCTTGTAAAACATATCATTTTTTGTGTGCCAATTTGTTTTCAAGCTACACGAATAAATAACTGCATAGGGTTGTGCTGTAGACCTTATTCTATTTCTTCATGTCTCACTCAGTGCTGTCTTTGTGAGATCCACCTCTGTTGCTGGTGCCGTTTCCAGTTCATTGCTTCTCACTGCTACATGGAGGAGACCATCCATGGTGTGCACCTGCCATGGTTTACACATCTGCTTCCTACTGAGGCACACTGGGGTTGACCTGATTCCCTGCCACCGTAATTGGCACTAGCATCCATAGTCTCACAGTTAGGACTTGTGCAAAGTTGCTTTGGGAGTATTTTCCCGGGAGTAGAGTTGTTGGGTCACATACTTAATTTGACAGCAAACTGCTCTCCAGGATGACTTGACCAGTTTAGCCCCTGCCAGCAGTGCATGTGAATTCTTTTTTTGCCACCCTGTTGCTATGTAGCATTGTCCTACTTTCTGATTTTTGCCAAACCAATAAGCATTAAGTGGCATCTTATTATTTTAATTTGCATTTCCCTGATTTCTAATCAATGTAACCATCTCTTTTTAGATTTGGTAAACATTCGGTTTAGCAATTTTAAGCCCTTCATGCAGTTCTCTACAGGGCTTCCTGCCTCTTACTAATTTTCAGAAGTTCCTCGTGTAATCTATAGTTTGCAAATTTTAATGTGCATATGGATCACCTGGGGATCTTGTTAAGATGCAGATTATGATTCATTAAAGGTGGGAGGGGGCTCAAGATTGTGCATTTCTAATAAGCTCCCAGATGATGCAGGTCCTTGAACCACCCTGTGAGTAGCAAGGTTCTAGATGTTAGTTTGAGATTTTGCAAAAGTCTGTCCTTCCAAATTTGTCATTTCTCTATCACCTTTGTCTTGATTTAATATAATCAAATACACTGATATTTTGCCTTGTGGGTTAGTGCTATTTGGGACATGTTTAAAAAGTCCTTTGTCATATCTGGGCCACAGTGATCTTTTCTATTTTTCTCTACTAACTTTTTTCTTTTTTTAAAGATTTATTTATTTGAAAGAGAGAGAGAGAGAGAGAGAGAGAGAGAGAGTGCGTGCGCATGCGTGCATGAGCAGGGGGGAGGGGCAGAGGGAGAGAATCTCAAGCAGATTCTCAACTGAGCATGGACCCCAATGTGGGGCTCGATCCCAGGACCCTGATCATGACCTGAGCTGGAATCAAGAGTTGGCTGCTGAACTGACTGAACCACCCAGGTGCCCCCTTTACTAATTTTATACTTTTATTTTACACTTAAGGATTTAATCCATCTTAAGTCACCTCTGTATTGGATATAAATTGGGTACCCAATTTTTATTTTTCCCCTTGTAGTGAGGTAGTTTTCCTGAACCAAATGGTTCATTGTTTCTCCACTGATTTGTGGTACTACCTTCAAGTTCTCAGATACGCTCTGCTTTCTCTTCTATTTCTTTGGTTCAGATTTCTGTTCCTATAATAATATCATACTGTTTTTTATCTTTATAGCTTTGAAGTATGTTTTAATATCTGTGTCACTCTTCCACCTTCGTTTTAATTTTTTTATTTTAATTTTTTTAAATATTTTATTTATTTATTTCACAGAGGGAGAGAGATCACAAGGAGGCAGAGAGGCAGGCAGAGAGAGAGAGGGGGAAGCAGGCTCCCCGCTGAGCAGGGAGCCCGATGCGGGCCTTGATCCCAGGACCCTGGGATCATGACCTGAGCCGAAGGCAGAGGCTTTAACCCACTGAGCCACCCAGGCACCCCCACCTTAGTTTTTAAATTTTGATTTAGCTCTTTGTGAATCTTTATGCTTTTAGGTAAATTTCGTGGGTTTTTTTTTTTTTTAAGATTTTATTTATTTGAGAGAAAGAGAGATAGCAAGAGAGAGAGCACAAGCAGGGGGTGGGGAGGGGAGAGGAAGAAGTAGGCTCCCTGCTGAGCAGGGAGCCCGATGCGGTGCTCAATCCCAGGACCCTGGGATCATGACCTGAGCTGAAGGCAGATGCTCAACGACTGAGCCACCCAGGCGCCCAATATTTTTTCTTTTAAGATTTTATTTATTTATTTGAGAGAGGGAGAGAGGCAGAGAGAGAGCACAGAGGGAGAGAGAGAGAGAGAAGAGGCTCCCTGCTGAGCAGGAAGCCTGATGGGGGGCTCCTTCCCAGGATCCTAGGATCATGATGAGCCAAAGGCAGACGCTTAACCAACTGAGCCACCCAGGTACCCCTCCACTGGTGTTAACATCGTGCATTGGTGTGGTACGTTTGTTACAATTGATAAACCAATATTGATACATTATTATTAACTGAAATCCATAGTTTACATTAGGGCTTAGTCTTTGTGCTGTACAGTTCTATGGGTTTTGCCAAAACAAGTGTATAATGTCACGTGTCCTTCATTACAGTATCATATAGAATCATATGGAATTCATATGGAATCTAAAGAATCCCCGGGGCTCCACGTATTCACCCCTGCTCCCTATCCCAACCCCCGACAGCCACTGATCTTCCTACTGTCTCTATAGCTGTGGCTTTTCCAGAATGTCATACAGTTGAAATTATAGAGTATGCATCCATTTCCCACTGGCTTTTTTACTTAACAGTCTGCCCTTAAGATTGTCCCTTGTCTTTTCATGGCTTGATAGCTCATTTTTTCTTATCATGGAATAATATTCCATTGCCTGGATGTTTACTCGTTCACGCACTGAAGGACATCTTGGTTGCTTCCAGGGGTTGACCAGTGTGAATAAATGTGTTATAAATATTTGTGTGGACCTAAGTTTTCAGTTTATTTCCTAGGGATGTGATTGCTGAATCACATGGTAAGAATATGTTTAGCCTTGTGAGAAACTACCAAATTGTCCTCCAAAGTGGTTGTACCATTTTGTATTCCCATCAGCAATGAATAAAAAGTTCCTATTGTTCTATATCCTTGCCCGCATCTGCTGTTGTCAGTGTTCTGGATTTTAGCTGTTCTGATAGGTGTGTGGGGGTATCTCGTTTCTGAGTCCATTTTTCTAATGACATACGGTATTGAACATCTTTTCGTGTGCTTTTTTTTTGTGTGTGTGTGCTTTTTTGCCATCTGTCTGTCTTTATGGATGAGGTGTCTGTTCAGATTTTTTGCTGCTTTTTAATTGGGTTGTTTGTTTTCTTATTGTTGAGTTTTTTAAAAAAATCAAAATTTTATTTTTAAGTCATCTCCACACCCAATGTGGGGCTTGAACTTACAAACCCGAGATCAAGAGTTGCACACTCCACTGACTGAGTCAGCCAGGTACCCCATCTTATTGTTGAGTTCTGTTTTTCTTTAAAGATTTTATTTATTTATTTGACAGAGAGAGAGAGAGATCACAAGTAGGCAGAGCAACAGGCAGAGGCAGAGGGAGAAGCAGGCTCCCCACTGAGCAGAGAGCCCGATGCAGGACTCGATCCCAGGACCTTGGGATCATGACCTGAGCTGAAAGCAGACGCTTAACCAACTGAGCCACCCAGGTGTCCCTTATTGTTGAGTTTTAAGAATTCTTTGTATATTTTAGATACAAGTTCTTTTTTTTATTTTAAAGATTTTTTATTTATTTATTTGACACAGTGAGAGAGATCACAAATAGACAGAGAGGCAGGCAGAGAGAGAGGGAGAGGAGGAAGCAGGTTCCCTGCTGAGCGGAGAGCCCGATGCGGGCCTCGATCTCAGGACCCTGAGATCATGACCTGAGCTGAAGGCAGAGGCTTTAACCCACTGAGCCACCCAGGTGCCCTCAGATACAAGTTCTTTATGAGGCATGCATTTTACAAAGGTTTTTCACCCAGACTGTGGCTGAGTGTTTTTTGCAGAGCAGAAGTTTGTAATGTTATGATGTCCGACTTAACCAGTTTTTTCTTTTATGGATCATGCTTTGGTGCTCACTGCCAGATCCAAGGCGATGTGGATTTTTTTTTTCCTGTTTTCTTCTGAAACTTTTATAGTTTTGCCTTTTACATGTAGGTGTAAGATTCATTTTGGGTTAACTTCTGTGAAAGGTGCAGGGATTCATTTCTTGATTCATTTCTTTTGCATGTGGATGTTCAGTAGTTGTAGCACCATTTCCCGAAAAGGCTATCCTTCCTCCATCGAATTCCCTTTGCTCCTTTGTTAAGGATCAGTTGCCTGTATTTGTGTGGGTCTATTTTTGGGCTCTAATCTGTTCCATTGATCCATTTATCTATTCTTTCACCAGTATCACACTGTCTTGATTACTGTGGCTGCTTCTTAATTTATGGTTTATAATCGGGTACTCCTAAAAACATAGGATTTGAGATAGATTGCAATTTCAGTTACACTGGAAACAGAACAATTTTAAAAAAAGATAAAAATTGTAAAATATTAAGCTATTGATTCTTCTGGCAGGGGCTGTATTCTTTCAAAAACTTGAACACACAGAAGTATTACTGTAGAGTAAGGACAGGAACTGAGGACTTTTTACCTGCTACCATTTATCTGACAACATTGAAAACCATACTTGAGACAGAAAAATTCCGAGGTTGGGTTATTCTTAAATAACTTTTCTCTTGAGTTTGTGGTGATTAATTATTTAGTTAGTATTGCTTAGTTAGCTGTATATAGTTCATTGGAGACATGTCTTAAATATTTTAGCTATTTTAAGATTCAAACTACCAACAGCTGTTTGTTGAAATATGCAAGTGTGACCATTTTTTTTTTGAATTTTTTAGGTCAATGATGCCTTCCTTCATGTGATACAGCGCAAATCCACGGGCAAGGTGCTTATCTCCCTTAAATGAATCCTCCCCTCAGCAGCCAACTCAGCGTATCCACATCCAAACTCATCATCTCTCCAAAAAACCTCATTTCCCTCCTGTGTTTCTAAAGGTGTTACCACTTTCCTTATCAATCCAGGTTCAAAATCTTTTAGGGTTGCCTTTGATTCTGTTTTCTTATTCCTCATAATTAGTGTGACATATACTTTATTGTCCTAACTCGGACATCTTTGGGAGTGTAAGGATGCTATTAGTAGTTAAACAAGGAAGGCAGGGGTCCCAGGCAAAGCGGGATCTAGGGTCATCCAGTTCATAAAGCATCAGTGGCCACGTTCTGTCGTCCCCCCCTCTAAGATAGCTCTGACCTCTGTATTCTCTTTTCCATTCTGCCTAATTAGTCTCATCTGCTAATTCCTGTAACTTCCTAACTGGCTTTCCCACCTTTAAACTACCCCCATCCCTCCATCCTTGTGATCCAATGTTCCCATGGTGACCTTTCCAAAGCACACCTATGACTGTGTTTTGACTCAAAACCTACAATAGCTTCCCATTGTCTCCCTGGTGGAGTTCAGACTCTTCAAGCCAGCATTCTTTATGTCCTTGATTTTGCCCTGCTCTGCTTTATGTTACACACCTCCGGCCCCTCCATCTGCACTTGTATTTCCTGCCAACCCTCTTTTGCTCTGCTCAAGCAGTTTCCTCTACTCCCTTATCTCTGTTAAACGTAAGCCCTCTTGACCTCCAGGACTGATCTCTACCACGAATGAGCCTGTCGCCTCAGGAGGGTGGTCATTTCTTCTTTTCCACCTTCCTGTAACTTTTCCCCCAGGATTTGTCACATTCTGCCTTGCACCCAATGGAACAGCTGGTTTAGTAGAATGAACACAGGATTCTGCATCTAAGATGTGGGTTTGAATCCCAGTCTCGCCACCTTGGAGGTGGTTACTGAAGGTTCACAAGACTTCCCTTTCTCACTGTAAAGTAGGTATTGCAATATCTACCTCATTGCCCTGAGCAATACATGCAGTGATTGGGCAAAGTACCTGGTGCCTGGTGAGCTATTAGCAAATGCTGGTCGCTTTTACTTCTTTGTTTTCTCCTTTCCCAATGTAGCTAAGTTCCTTGAGAGCAGATACCATGCCTGATTCACCTTCGTACTTCCCACAATACCTAGCACAGTGAGTTACCCTTATTAAATACTCAATAAATGGAATTGATTTTAAATTATCTGCAAGTCTAAATTGTGGGAATAAGCTAAGAATACATCACCTTGGTAACCACCCAGATGTCCCTCAACAGGTGAGTGGGTATACAGAATGTGGTATATCCAAACAATAGACTGTTATCCAGTCTTAAAAAGAAAGGATGTTCTGACACACGCTACAACATGAATGAACCTTGAAGACACTATGCTAAGCCACATAAGCCAGTCACAAAAGGACAAAGATGGTATGACTCCACTTATAGGAGATACTGAGATTGATTTCTGAGATATGATTTCTATCATAGAGTTAGAAAGTAGAATGATGGTTGCCAGGGGCTGGGGGAGGACACAATGGGGAGTTATTGTTTAGCGAGAACAGAGTTTCAGTTTGGGAAGATGAAAAAATTTTTGAGATGGATGGTTGTGATGGTACATGACAATACGAATATGCTTAATGTCACTGAACTGTCCATTTAAAAATGGTTAAAATCATCATTTAAAAAAAAGATTTTATTTATTTATTTGAGAGAGAGAGTATAAGCTGGGAAGAGGAGCAAGGAAGAGGGAGAAGCAGACTTCTGAGCAGGGAGCCCAACATGGGGCTCGATCCCGTGACTCTGAGATCATGACCCGAACCGAAGAAAGACGCTCAACTGACTGAGCCACCCAGGTGCCCCTAAAATGGTCATTTTTTTATGTTGTATTTATTTTACCACAATGTCAGAAATGTCCAAAAAAACCCCCACAACATATTACCCTTGCATCTAAGTGAATCCATTCAGAGAAGAGAACAGAGAGTATGAGTAGAGTGCCCAGGTCAGGCTGAAGTAAGCGCCAGTCTCTGCCCACGGTCTCTGGTCTGTGGGGTGAAGTCCTCTACATTTCTCGGTGCTAAACTCTGTTCTCTACTCCTCCTGCGCCATGAGTGATAATTCCCTACAGGGAGAGTGTGAGATGGTGGGGTGGTGAGAAAACACACAACTGACACCACCGGGATGGGTGTACCTTTAGTTATTCTTCATGAGATCTTCTTCTTCTTCTTTTTCTTTTTTTTAAAGATTTTATTTATTTATTTGACAGAGAGAGAGAGAGAGAGAGAGAGAGAGAGAGAGAGCCAGAGAGGGAACATAAGCAGGGGGAGTGGGAGAGGGAGAGGGAGAAGCAGGTCTCCCACCAAGCAGGGAGTCCGATGTGGGGCTTGATCCCAGGACCCTGGGATCATGCCCTGAGCCGAAGGCAGCCGCTTAATGACTGAGCCACCCAGGCACCCCTTCGTGAGGTCTTCTTCCAGTAAATGTGGTAAGAGGCTTTGTTTTCTGCTAAGTACCTGAGGCCAATTGGAAACAACTATCTTCTCAGGATCTCCTCACCAAAAAGCTTTTGGAAAAATTGAGTTGTAAAATAGGAAGTGAACATTTGGGGAAAGAATTTGAAACCAAGAAGGTAGCAGAAGGAGGGGGAGGGGAAACCACCCTTGCGTCTGTTGTGGGCCCACGTCGTTCTTCCGTGAGGCTCACAGCCCACGCTGCCCCTCTTCCATGCCTTCTGGGAGCTGCCTGCCCGGAGTTTCCTTTTAATGGTATGCCTCTCCTCACCTGCTTCCCCCAACCTTACTTCTTCTTAAAATGAGCTATTTTGTATTTAAATGAAAGTTGGTTTTCAAAAATATCAAGACACCAACTCTGAGGCTAATTTAAAAATTTCCTGACACCCTGTGGGATAATTGAAGACATGCTGGACAGATCCCAGGAGAGAAGAGAGACAAATCAGGATTGGGAAAGGTGCACAGGCCCAGCTGGGAGCTACCTTTCCCTCTGTTCAGAGCTCATCAGTAGGTGTCACTAGCCGTAAAGATTGATTGTCCTCAGCTCACTAATGTCAAAATGACTTAGATTGAAAGAGGCAGTCATTAAGGAGAACGGATTTCTTTGCGTTTAACAAGTATTGGTTAGAAGCCCTAATGACCTGTTCTCTGCTTGCCGTGTCCCTGCTTCCTTGGAATGATTTGACTTGAAAAGCATTTGACTCATATTTTAGTCACTGTTTGGTTGTTCCACCATCTGAGCCATTAGTCTGGAAAAACAATCAGTGCAGCTCCAAGTGACAGCATTTATTCCATATTCAGAGACCTTCCCCAGCTCTTCCTCACAGGCTGGCTGCTTGGAGAAATCACTCCTACACACCTACCTCTTCCTTTTCACTACCTGTGGGTCTGTCCACTTGCACCCACTTCTCTCAGCAACCCAAGGGAGGTTTTGTGCTACTAGCTGTGGGGTCATCTTCTCTACACTTCGCCAGTGTATCTGTCCCTGCTCCTTCTACAAGGAGTGTGGCTTTAGGAAGCCACAATCTGTGTGGCTTTAGGAAGCTATCTTGTCTCTTGGCGCTGTGGTAAAGACCACAGAAGATTTATTATTCTGCAAGCGAAGAGAAATAAAGGTGTCTTCGCATAAGCACTTGTATTCAACAAAAAAAAATTGAACTCAGAAACATTTATGCTATTATTTCTTTCATTCATTTTCTTTCTCAGATTGTTTAAGTGAATCAAAGAAGAGTGATTTTTCAAAATATTTATTGTTTATAAAAGTCACGTGAAGGGAAGACCCAAATTAAGCAAACAAATGCTGGCGTGTGTAATTATTCTCTTCCTTTGGCATCTTTGTCACAGCCTATGCTAGACTGAAGCTCAGAGCTCTGGGTGTGCTGGTTTCCGGAACTGTGCTATTGTCGAGGAACCCCATACAAAGTGATTGTTATTATTATTATTATTATTTTTGCTGTGTTTAGAAACCGTTTCCTAAACTTCAGGGAATTGCCTCATTATTTTTAAAAACGGTATTGTTAAAATCATTACAGCAATACCACGTGGCCATTGAAAAAAGTGAAAGCAGCAAGAAGTTTATGAGTAGAAATTGTTCTCCTATTATTCTCTAACCTGTCTTACTCCCATTCTCCAGGGAAACCATGGTAAGCAGTTGGGTGCTGGTCTTGCAGGCCCTTTAAACACATACACACATATGGATACACACAGAGGGTTTTTGTTTGTTTGTTTGTTTTAAGATTTATTTATTTATTAGAGAGAGAGAGAGAGAGATGGAGAGAGAATCCCTAGCAGACTCCATGCTGAGTGTGGAGCCTGATGTGGGGCTAAATCTCATGACTCTGAGATCATGACCTGAGCCAAAACCAAGAGTTGGATGCTTTTTTTTTTTTTAAATGATTTTATTTATTTATTTGACAGAGAGAGACAGCGAGAGAGGGAACACAAGCAGGGGGAGTGGGAGAGGGAGAAGCAGGCCTCCTGCGGAGCAGGGAGCCCGATGTGGGGCTCCATCCCAGGACATTGGGATTATGACCTGAGCCGAAGGCAGACACTTAACGACTGAGTCACACAGGTGCCCCAAAAGTTGGATGCTTAATTGACTGCACCACCCAGGCACCCCCAGGGTTTTTTTTTAAATAAAGACATACATAGGTTTTAAAAAAATAACTGATCATAGTATGCATACTGTTGTGTAATGTACACCTTTTAATCAATACTATGTCATGAACATCATTCCATATTAGTAAATGTAGATGTCTCATTCTTTTTAACAGCTGCTTATTAGTGTTCCATAATGAGGACGTGTATCATATGCAACCACTTCCTTGTTAGTGGGCTTCTTCGTTTATTCACCCCGGTATAATAAACAGGGCTGTGCCTCTGTGTGCCGAGCTCAGTGCCGCGCAGGGAATACACAGTGGTGAGCAGATGTTTACAAATCTAGTAGGTGAGACACATTAATTGAAATCACAAAACCATGTCAAATTAGTGCCCTGCAAAATATAATGGGGGAATGTAACTCAAGGAAGTCAAGAGAGGTTTTCCTTTTTTTTTTTTTTTT
>LNAC01000213.1:3364423-3413881 GCA_002007465.1 Ailurus styani | reverse complement strand
AAAAAAAAAAGAAGGGGAGGGGGGCTAAAGCAAGAGCAATGGAAGCAGGTGTTCTGAGATGAGGTTGCAGGCAGGCCTGGATGAGGCAGGGACCTGTGGGCCAGTTATGGGTTTGTGCCCTTACCTTAAACGAATGTGGTGCCACAAAGTGCTCTAAGCAGGGGTGGGGTGGGGTAGCATGACCAACATGGCATGTTGGAAAAACCCTCCTAGCTATGGTGGCGAGAGTATTGGAGAGGAACGGACCAGTTAGGAATCCATGACAGTCAAAAGGGAGAGGAGGGTACCTGGGACTAAGGAGCTGTTGGGACTAAGGAGCTCTCTGCAGGAGGTAAAAGTGGAAGGACTTGGTGTTAGATGGGATACAAACAGGGTTGGTGGAGGGGAGAGGGTGGGAAATGTCAAGGTGATTCCTAGCTTCCTGGAGAGGTATTTGAGAGGACGAACATCAGGGGAGAATTGGATTTTGGCAGTGGCAGGGGATATGATGGGGTCAGAAGATGAGTTTTTGTACATATTGAGACATCCAGATGGCAACTATGCAGTTTTATATACTTTTCCCATGCTCAGAAGAGAGGTATGTCCTAGACATACAAATGTGGGTGTCATGTGAATGGAGAGTACTATTAGTGCCTGTGATAAGATTGTAGAGACAGCATGGAGAGAGAGGGGAAGAGGGTCTAGACCAGCTGTAAACATCCTTCCTCCCACTAGGACTAGAGAGTGTTTTGTGACTGCACTGTGGACCACGGAAGGGGACTTGGAGAGGGATGGTTTGGTGCTCAAACAGAAATCCCAGGAGGTTATTAGGAAGACTGTATTGTATTGCACAGTGGATAAAGCACCATTCTCTCAATGGAGCAACTCAGGCTCTACTTCCAGCTGTTTGACCTTGGGCTGGACTCATCTTTTCAATTTTCTCATGTAAGAAGTGAGAATCATGATATGTTTTTTTCTACCTTGCATGGTTCACGTGATGGTCAAACAAGATCATGTATGTAAAAGTGCTTTGGAAATTGTCATTTTCATGATAGATTATGAGGTTGTCTACTACTAGTGTGTTCAAATTCAATTCAGAGTTGAAGCAAAATCTTTTTTTCAGCATATGTTGGGCTGACCTGGAGCAAAGGAATGGTTTGATTTTTAAAAGTGTCTCTCAAATATTTTACACTTTATTTTAGCTGAAGTCATTGTGCTTTTTTATACAAAGTAATGGACAAAGCGATGGATGCCCAATGATCTGATGTACCTCAAAGACATTCAGAACCAGACAAGGTCTAGAGAAGGACACCTAAATTGATCCAGAGAGTAGAGAAGGTTCTTTTGTGAGAGATGATAAAAGAATTAGGGCTCTTCATTCTGGAAAGACACAGGCTGTGAGGGGAATATGATTGAAATCTATAAAATAATGAAAACCATAGGATAAAAATATGAACTTATTAAATCCCAGAGCTAGGGACAACTTTATCATTTTAAAGAAATAGTTTTAGGGCAAAGTAAAAATAGCACATCTTTACATAGAATAGTACATATATGGAACTTACTACTCTCAAAGATTGCTAGGACTAAAATCAAATATTGTAAGAGAAAGATATGTACTGCTGGAGGATAGTTGCATAGGAGATTATAAAATGAAATTAAAACAATTTAAGGGGTGGCTGGGTGGCTTAGTTGGTTAAGCATCTGCCTTTGGCTCAGGTCATGATCCCAGGGTCCTGGGTTCAAGCCCTGCATTGGTCTCCCTGCAGTGGGGAGTCTGCTTCTCCCTCTCTCTCCATCCCTCTCCCAACCCCATCTTGTGCTCTCTCTCTCTTGTTCTCTCTCTCTCTCAAAAAATAAATAAATCTTAACAAAAACCCAATTTGGGTAAATGTCCCTGATCTTGGAGGCTGGCACCATAGAGACTGACCATGAAGCTTCCCTGTTCCATCTGGTGTCCTTGACCAGATCAAGATTCCTAACTGGATATGCCAGAGAGGACAGAACACAGAATTCGAGCTCAGCAGGCCTGGCTGCTAGTGTTACCTCTCTGACCCTAGTGAGTCACTTCTTCTTCTTCTTTTTTTTTTTTACCTCAATTTCCTAATCTTCAAAAAGAAAAAAAAGGTCATATCAACATTAAATCGTGTCTAA
Source organism: Ailurus styani (assembly GCA_002007465.1). NCBI lineage: Eukaryota > Metazoa > Chordata > Mammalia > Carnivora > Ailuridae > Ailurus > Ailurus styani. The sequence goes on along the minus strand of LNAC01000213.1, from coordinate 3,411,748 downwards.
TTATTGCGAGAGATTCAACTGAAGGGATGTCTGTGGAAGTGTTTTGTAGTTGATAAACATATCCGTATGAGTGTGAGAATTTCTACTTTTATTGTTGCATTTCCAATTCTATTTCCTTCAGGTGGGTTGACCTTCACCTTGTCCTTCCTGATCCTGGCCTCATCAGAGAGCAGTGAGTCCTAGCATAGGAATAAAGAACACTGGGGGCAGGGACAATCCTTGTCCTCAAGGGAGGTGGAGAGAATGCAGATCTCTCTTCTTTCACCCCCTTTTCCTTCCTGTGAAGGTGGAAAAATAAAGGTAAGGAGAACTTTAAGCATCTCTCTTTCACCTTTGGTTGTTTTGGGTAGTAAGATGCCACCTAAAAAATGGGGTGTTCCTGGCTGGCTCAGTTCGTTGAGCATGCGACTCTTGATCTTGGGGTTGTAAGTCTGAGCCCCATGTTGGGTGCAGAGATTGCTTAAAAAAATGAAATCTTTTTTTTTTTTTTAAAGATTTCATCTATTTATTTGGCAGAGAGAGAGAGAGCGAGAGAGAGAGCGCACAAGCAGGGGGAGCAACAGAAGGAGAAAAGCAGGCTCTCCGCTGAACAGAGAACCTGATACAGGGCTCGATCCCAGGACCTCAATATCGTGACCTGAGTTGAAGGCAGATGCTTAACCAACTGAGCCACCCAGGCACTGTCCCCCTCCCCCCCTGCCACCATGAAATCTTAAAAAAAATTAAAAACAAACAAAAACCCTTGGGTGTTCCAGTTTCTGGGTGACTCCCAGGGTTCTTGCAGATCTTAGGAAAGCTAAACAATGCAAATACAGGGCTGGATGAGAAAAACCATGGGGACTGGTTCCTTAATGGCACCTATAGGTTTAGAATTTAAGGGAGAAAGAAAACTAACAACTCCGCAATTTCCTTTCAAGATGGCCACTGCAGTTCGCTATGCCAGAAGCCGATGGAAAATCTCCTGTGTATCCTTAAGGAATCCGACTTTGGTAGAGGAGATCCCGGAACAGCAGGAAGAGAGAACTGATAACAGATAACTTCTCATTTCCTCCGTAGCAAGTATGAACTGCTTGGCCTGGATTCCAAGCACTCCACCCCCCGTACCACCTCCCCTGACCTCATTTCCCACGGGATATCGTGGAAGGAGCAATGGCCCCCAAGCCAAGAAAGCCCTCGATTTGTATTTTGGTCTCAGTGCTAATTAGCTGTGTGAGCTCAGCTTTCAGATGAAGCACTTAGCATAGCACCTGGCACATCATGGGCCCTAAATAAATGTCAGCCTTTGTCATGACCCATCAGTACCCTCTCCTCTAAGGAGATGGACAGCTAGATAATGAGTTCCGTGAGTGCGGAGGCCAGGATGGGCTTTGCTCACTGGGTTTCTGGGGCGTAGTACACAGTGCCTGAAGAAATGAATTTCTCTGCACTAAGCCCCTCTCCTTCCCTTTATACTCAAGTTATATCTGTTCAGGACCCTGTTCGGGTTTCCTCCGGGAAACCAGTTTGTATTGATCTTGCTCTCCTGGGAACTCCCATAGCACAGTTCAGCCCTCAGAGAGCCATGGATTTGCATAGTTGTCTCTTTGCATCATATACGTTAGTCTTAGCCTTCAACGACGTTCAGCATTTAGTGAACATTGGCTACAATCAGGGCCTTGGGTTATAGATGCAACCAGGGAGTAAGTTCCTTCATCTCAGGACCTTTTCCCGATACTTTTCCCCTGCATGGGACCCCACATAGCCAAGTGCCCATCTTGCTGTTCTTATGTGCTGCTTTGGACACATGACACAGTGGGATGCTTTGCAGGAACCTCTCCCTTTGAGGTCCTGGGAGACTTTTGTTCTGGCACTTATGTTGTCTTCATTCCTGGGTATCTTTGAGTTCTACAAAGACATAAAGCAATACTCAGAATATTTTTGTCTCATAAGAGCATCATTCACAGGTCAACTGGTGCCACTCTCAAATGACCCAGGGCAATTGCTTAAAAGATTCCTCTTCCTTTCCTTTTGCTCTGAAATATGCAAAAAATGAGTGGTAGAAGCTGGATGAGGCCCACCTGACTCATTCTCCATTACTTGTCTAAGGAAAGAATTAAGGGCAATGTCTTTTTTGAAGGCTGGTCTGGGGAAGTGGTAACAGTACCTGCGTGTTTGCTGTCTTTGGTTTCTGCTCCTGGCTCAGGTTTACTTTCTGATGTGGATTCCAGGCCATCTTTCTCACTTCTGCTGGAGCCGGGAACCACTGTGACCCACCAGGGACCCCCCCGCCCCCTGCAGCTTGCAAGTCAGGGTCAATCACCTAGCTGTTTCCATTGAAAAAGCTCCCTTTTGACTTCAGCTTGTAAAATATCTGATATATATATTTTTTTTCATTTTTATCCTCTCCTTTTCTTTAAAGGTTATTTTTAAGTTAAAAATAACCGTAAGGAGACCTTGTGATCCTCTTCTCACTGACCCAGATATTTTAAGAGCTGGAGAACTGACAGCAGCTCCTCATCTGGGAATACAGGCTGGCTCTCAGGAGCCAATTAGCTAAATGTAATAATCAAATATTAATCCTATTTCCCACACATAAAACACTCTCCTTGTTTTTCGCTTGCCAATCCAAACCCTACTCACCCTTCAATGCGTTGTACAAAAAGCCATGGACTTGAGGATAAAAGACTTGGGTTTCATCCCTAACTTGGAGACCTACAAGCTGGCTGACCTTGGGCAAGTCACTTTATGTGTGTGGACCTTGGTTTCTTCTTCTGGAAACCCAAGGTGGTAGTTGTCTCATAGAGTGAAGGTTGAAGTCTTCAGGTCCAGCCCAGTGCCTGGGGTCCACAAAACAGGTTCCAATGAAATACTTATCAAACTCCAGAAAGCCTGATTTGAGTAATCCTGGGATCATTAATCTCTCCTATTTGGGGATTTCTTTATTCCTGAGTCTATCTACACCATACAATTTAACAGTTAACTAGATCTTGTCTTTCATCTGGGGCTCTAGTGTTTTCCCATCCTCAAATGGTGGATAGGTTCCTTTGCAGGATGGTGCCATGCATTTTATTTTTCTTGTGTCAATGTTGCAAGAAAAGGCACTTAATCCTTTTTTTTTTTTTAAAGATTTTATTTATTTATTTGACACAGAAAGAAAGATCAAAAGTAGGCAGAGAGGCAGGCAGAGAGAGAGGAGAGAGGAGGAAGCAGGCTCCCCGCAGAGCAGAGAGCCCGATGCAGGCCTCGATCCCAGGACCCTGGGATCATGACCTGAGCCGAAGGCAGAGGCTTTAACCCACTGAGCCACCCACGCGCCCGAAAAGGCACTTAATCCTTGATAATTGATTGAGAGAGGACATCACCCATCTTACTAAATTTGGGTTCTGTAGCACAACGAAGGCTCTTTTCTCTGTCTTTATCTCTCTAATTTCACTGCCTGATGCTAACGGTGAGATTGTAGGAAATCTGTTAGGCTTCATTATCTTGTCAATTTTAGCTTCTCATCAAATACGTGCTATTCATTTGTTCAGGATGCTGCTGACCTGCCATGAACACGAAGTGTATTTGAATTTCTTATTCATTACAAATATGGGTTTTCCACTGAACCGGCTTTGTTTTTTCATTCAGCAGGCTTGAGGACAGCCCACCAAGCTGCATGTGTCCCGGTGAGCCCTCCAGCTTCTGCTACCCTGGAACTGGGGTTTCTAAAGCAAGTCTACAGTTGCCCTCTTCTGTGGTGACGGGCTCTCAGGGGAATTAGAGATTTATTTACTTATTTGAGAGAGAGAGAGAGAGAGAGAGAGAGAGAGAGAGAGATCAAGCAAGCAGGGAGAGGGGCAGAGGAAGAGAGAATCCTGAAGCAGAATCCCTGCTGAGGACGGAGCCTGGTTCAGGCTCCATCCCAGGACCCTGAGATCATGACCTGGTCTGAAATCAAGATGCAGCCGCTTAACCGACTGAGCCATCCTGGCTCCCTCTCGGTGAATTTAATAGCAGCCCCAAGAGCCTGTATTCTTTGGGTAAGAACAGTGCCCTGGCCATCATGTCACCTGCATGAATTGCCCCATGAATGGCTGTGGGTTCAGTTGTGTCCCCTCAACAAAAAGCGTATGTTGAAATCCTAGCCCTCAGTACCCATGACTGTGACCTTATGTGGAGCTCGGGTCTTTGTACTCATAATCAAGTTAAGAGGAGGTCATGCTGGATTAGGATGGCCGTAACCCAATGACTGTTACCCTTATAGGCAGAGAGAGATTCGGACACAGAGGAGGATGGTCATGTGAAGGCACAGAAATTGGAGTGATGCGGGCATGAGCCAAAGGATGCCAGGGATTGATGGGAGCCACCAGAACCTAGGCAAAGGCAAGGAAGGGTTCTCCCCTAGAGTCCTCAGAGGGAGCATGGCTCTACTGACACCTGGATTTCAGACGTTAGCCTTCAGACCTATAAGAAAATAAATTCCTATGATTTTAAGCCACAAAGTTTGTGATAATTTGTTACAGCAGCCTTAGGAAACTAATACACTGCCCAAGAGTCTAAATATATTACAAAAGGGGGCTTTAATTAAAGTCAATTACCCATCTCCCCCTAAAAGGCCTTGCTACTCATGCCATCATGCCTTGTGAGTACCCTTGTGATTCCCTCTATCCAACACTCCGGGACCTCCTTCCCACACAGCTCTGTACATATCCTTATTTGACTTTACCTCCCACCCTCTGACCCCCACCCCCTCCCACTATGTCCTCAGCCTCTTCTCTGAATGTCCCTTTCACCGTTTGCTCTGACGAATACCCAACTCACCCCTGAGGATATGGAGATACCCCTCAAGACTCCCAGGGCCTGATAGTGGGGCAGGTGTCTGCTTGGCTCTTCATGGCCCCTCCTGGACCATCGGTCCTCCCTGACCCTTCCTAACCAGCTCTGAAGGATTGGCCATCCAATCTCCATAAACCTCCTATGCTGGCCCAGCCACCAACCCACGGTCACTCTTCCTGTGCAGTGCAGAGCCCCGCTGGCTCACGTCCATGTTCTTTACCACTCCTCTCCTCACTCGTGCTGGTTGGCCTGCTTAGACCAGTCAGCCCCAGCCCTGGCTGCACTTTAATATTATTTGGGAAACTTTCAAAAAATCTCAGGCACTGCCACTCCCACCTCTGAACCAACTGAGCCAGAATTAGAGGATCGGAGGCCTAGGAACTCCCCAGGTCATTCTAGTATGTAGCCAGGTTTAGGCCCACTGGCGTGGGTGATCAGTAATGCCTTCTCAGCCGACTAGACTTATAGTAACACTCTGTGTTCCTCGTCAGTAGGACTTGTACTAGTACTCGTGGATCTCTGGTCCCCCTCTCTGGCCACTACCTTCTCACTTCTGGCTTGCCCCCTCTGGAACCCCACTCCAGCCATTGTTTGGTCTCACGTGCCCACCAGCCATCATCCCTATACTTATTGCTGTCCATCACGGCCCTCAGGCCTTGCCTTCCCGTTCACCCACCTAAGGCCATGGAGCAGGCTCAACTCCCTTGCCTCTCTCCCCTCTGCTGCCTTTACCTGGCAAACCCCCAGCTCTGATAACACTCCACTCACCTACTTATGTCTGCATCCAAGCACCAAATCTCCAAATGTGGCTGCAGAAAAATACACAGCAAGCTTACTGGTCTTAATTTTATGAACTCAGAGCTCAAGTGGATTCTCAGTGCTACCTGGCAACGCTGTCTATTTCCCCAGTTCATTTGCTCTCTGCTTATTCAAGAGGCTCTTTTACACCTTCTCTCTCCAAACCAGCTCCCTCCAGGACCCAACCTTCTCATTCCTCCGTTAGGTTGACCTTGTTCCTGTCTCAAGACGTTTGCATGTACAGTTCACTGTACCTTCCACACTTTCCCCCAGATCTTGCCATAAAACATCCCTCACTGAATTTATCTCACCTCTTCTATATAAAATAAGCCCTCCACCTCGATTCTGACACTCCAACCTCTGACTCATTCTTATTTTCTTTTTTTTTAAGATTTTATTTATTTGTTTGACAGAGAGAGAGATCACAAATAGGCAGAGAGGCAGGCAGAGAAAGAGGAGGAAGCAAGCTCCCCGCTGAGCAGAGAGCCCAATGCGGGCTTCGATCCCAGGACCCTGAGATCATGACCTGAGCTGAAGGCAGAGGCTTTAACCCACTGAGCCACCCAGGTGCCCTCTTATTTTCTTTATAGTACTTACCATAGTCTGATATGACATGATGGATTTATTTTTGTTTGCTTACCTGTCTCCCTTACAAGCATGCAGTCTTTACGTAGATAGTTCCCTTCTTTTCTTTCTTTCTTTCTTTTAAAGATTTTTTTTTAAGTAATCTTTATCATGGGACTTGAACTCATGACCCCAAGATCAGGAGTCACATGCTCTACTGACTTAACCAGCCAGACACCCTCGAAGGCAGTTCCCTTCTGATCTGCCTAGTTCATGTCTAGATCCCCAATACCACGTCCAGTGCCTGGCACAGTGTAAGCTCTTACTGAATGAAGGAGTGAATGAACAAACATGGGAATGGGTCTATGTTGTGTATTTTTCTTTTTTTAAAAAATATTTTATTTATTTATTTGACAGAAAGATCGCAAGTAGGCAGAGAGGCAGGCAGAGAGAGGGAGGGGGAAGCAGGCTCCCCACTGAGCAGGAAACCCGATGTGGGGCTCAATCCCAGGACCCTGAGATCATGACCTGAGCCGAAGGCAGAGACTTTAACCCACTGAGCCATCCAGGTGCCCCATATGTTGTATATTTTTCAAATGCTGACTTGGGAGGCTGTGAAAACTGATTAATACACGTGCTGGATCCAAAGTCTGGTTTGACCCAGGCTAGCTGTGTGATGTGAAGTGCATTACTCAGTCTCTCTGAACTTCCATTTTCTCATTTGTAAAGAGGGGAGGATCTTTTCAGTTGGTGAATATGTTGATACAGAGGGAGAATGCCATGCAGAGAGAGGGCATGGAATAATAATAATAGTAATAACTAATATTATTAAGCTACAGTTATAAACCACAGACTGTAACACTTTTCTAAGTGCTTTACCTGTAATGATTCAATTGCAGTTGACTCTTGAACAACATGGGTTTGAACTGCATGAGTTCACTTATATGTGGAGTTTTTGGATAAATACAGTACAGTGCTCTAAATGTATTTTCCTTTTGATTTTCTTAATAATATTTTCTTTTTCTAGCTGACTTAGTTGTAAGAATATGTATCATAACATGTATAACATACTAAACATGTATTAATTGACTTGTCGCTAAGGCCTCTGGTCGGTGGTAGACTATTAGTAGTTGAGTTTTTGGGGAGTCAGAAGTTATACATGGACTTTTGAGTGCAGAGGGGGCTGCGGAGTGGACACCCCAACCCCTGTGTTCTTCAGGGATCAACTGTACTCTTCACAACAACCTCTGAAGTGGTTACTATTAAGCCCATTTTACAGATACAGAAACTGAGGTCCAGGGAAGGAAGATTCAGGGATTTACCCAACATCAATGGGTCTAGGGAGTGGCAAAATCAGGACCTGAGCCTGGTGGTGTGGCTTTGGAGCCCGTGCACATAATCATTGTGGTATACTGTCTCTGCTCAAAATCTTTTGACATAATTTCTCCTAGGGAGTTCAAGATGTTTTCCCATCACTTGACAGTCTTCTGGTGGTAAACATAATATTTTTGGGCTGCTGTATATAAGTAATTTAGTTTAAGGGATGGAGCTTAGAGTTCTTTTAAGTAGAAATATTTGTACTTGTTTTCTGCCATGAATTTTGGTTTTAGCAAAGTCAGAGCCAATACCTCCAATCTGCAGCTGATATTTGAAAGAATTTTCCTGTGAGACCCAAAAGGTATGTATCAGGGACCTAACTGTCATTGTATTCTTCCACCTTTTATTCCTTTGTTTAGTTACATGCAGATAGGTCTGTAACTTCCCCAATTTACCCAAGATGTCTGAGCCAAGGAAAACGCAGGTTTATGAATATATGGATGTATGCTTTTTGTACAATTTCCAAATGTGTCTTTTTTAAGTCAGGGAAAACGAGACTGCAAGACTGTCTTCAGATTAGGGTCATGAGTCCTGTGTCACTTAAGGCCCAATATCGTCAATAACAGCCTGAACACAAGGAACCCTCCTACACTGTTGGTGGGAATGCAAGCTGGTACAGCCACTCTGGAAAACAGTATGGAGGTTCCTCAAAAAGTTAAAAATAGATCTACCCTACGACCCAGCAATCGCACTACTGGGTATTTACCCTAAAGATACAAAGGTAGTGATCTTCAGGGGCACATGCACCCGAATGTTTATAGCAGCAGTGTCCACAATAGCCAAACTATGGAAAGAACCTAGATGTCCATCAACAGATGAATGGATAAAGAAGATGTAGTATATATATATGCAGTGGAATACTATGCAGCTATCAAAAGAAATGAAATCTTGCCATTTGCAATGACGTGGATGGAACTAGAGGGTATTATGCTAAGCAAAATAAGTCTATCAGAGAAAGACAATTATCATATGATCTCTCTGATATGATGAATTTGAGGGGCAGGGCCAGGGGGTTGTGGGGGGTAGGGAGGGAAAAAATGAAACAAGATGTGATGGGGAAGGAGGCAAACCATAAGAGACCCTTAATCTCAGAAAACAAACTGAGGGTTACTGGGGGGTGGGAGGGTAGGGATAGGGTGGCTGGATTATGGACATTGGGGAGGGTTTGTGCTATGGTGAGTGCTGTGAAAGGTGTAAGCCTAATGATTCAAAAACCTGTACCCCTGGGGCAAATAATAATGAAAAAATTAAAAAAAAATAACAGCCTCAACAGAAGTATTTTTAAGGAAGAAAGCTCATAATTTGAATATTCTTTCCTATCTCTCTTAGCATTGATTTCTTTTCTCACCCCCTTCGAAATTACCTTATGCTTCTCTCCCTCTCCTGATCTCTTCTCACATTTACTAGTGACATTCCCCATTTGGTACTTATTTACATTTAGCTTTTCAGATCTCTATATGTATGCTTCATTTCTTATAGTCAAATGATTACTATTAAGATAAAAGACAGTACACTAATCGTAAGACAAGGTGGTAAATGCAGTTCATATTTAACTATTCTTTGCATAAATCTAAGGAGGTGCTCTTTGCCTACAAAGCAAGAATATGGTAATTAGGAATATCTTCTCCAGTTATGACAAGTCATGTTAGGCACGATCTGTGCTTAATGTTTACAGCACAATGTTGTGGAATGGTCTTGGAGAACCAGAGCCCTAAGTTTTACTTGTGTGACCTTGGACAAGTTATTTAACCTCTCTGAATCTCCATTTCTATCTAAAATGATGGGTGGAAATAAAAATCCTTTTAGGATTAAAAACATTTAACTCTGCTGTGGATTATTTTTGTAGTTGAAAGTGAAAGAACATTTCTTTTTATTATTTTTTAAAGATTTTATTTATTTGAGAGAGAGAGAATGAGAGAAAGAGAGAGAGCATGAGATGGGGAAGGGTCAGAGGCAGAAGCAGACTCCCTGCTGAGCCGGGAGCCCGATCTGGGACTCCAGGATCATGACCTGAGCCAAAGGCAGTTGCTTAACCAACTGAGCCACCCAGGGGCCCAGGACATTTCTTTTTAAAAAGTTGTTTTTAAGACAGTTCTACGGGCACCTGGGTGGCTCAGTGGGTTAGAGCCTCTGCTTTCGGCTCAGGTCATGATCTCAGGGTCCTGGGATCGAGGCCTGCATCGGGCTCTCTGCTCAGCGGGGAGCCTGCTTCCCCCCCACCTCTCTCTGCCTCCTTGTGATCTCTCTCCCTCTGTGAAATGAATAAATAAAATTAAAAAAAAAAAAGACAGGTCTACAATTCAGAAATTTTACCTAGATCAGTCCTTTTCCTCATTTAAGTTTAAAATCAGAAGCTTCGGGGCACCCGGGTGGCTCAGTCGTTAAGCATCTGCTGTTGGCTCAGGTCATGATGCCAGGGTCCTGGGATTGAGCCCTGTATCAGGCTCCCTGCCCAGCGGGAAAACTGCTTCTCCCTCTCCCCCTCCCGCTGCTTGTGTTCCCTCTCTCACTGTGTCTCTGTCAATAAATAAATAAAATCTTAAAAAAAAAAACAACAAAATAAGATCAAGAGCTCCCCCAATTCCAGGGTTATGAATAAACGCCAACAATATATGCTGTCTGATTCATACACATATCTACTTGCTACACAGCCCTTACAGTGATGGGACATCTTGAATTTTCTATGATTGCCCCAGTTAAGAAAAACTCGGTGTTGTTGTTTACATAATTAAGATAATTTAATGTCTAAGTGTATTCATATATCTTGCTTCATTTTAATTCAGAAAATGGGGCCAGTGAATACCTAGTGACCTTTTCCATGTTTTAATTATGTAAAATGTGTGGGTTACTTAGTCACTGATCAATAAGCGTCCGTTTCCCCATCTCTGGCTCTGTTACTGAAAGGTAGGGATTGGTTGGTCAATTCTAACTTCTTTCTTTTTCTCAATCACCATGTTCCTGAATGATTTCTGGCCACCGCTGCAGGCATCATCACAGTATGGACTACAGCACTCTCTGCAACATCGGGGCACATGCATGCACTGTGGACACGTCCCTCTGCACCCACATCATGGAAGGGGGAAGAAGGGACCCACCTCTGACATCCCCCTCAAGGAGAGGGGGCTGTGTGAGGTCTGGGCTAAAAAGTGTTTTACATTTCTCTTTGGCATGGCTTGTCTGCTCCAGAGAAGCACGAGAACATCTTTAGAATTCTTGAGTGTTTTGGGGACACACAGAGGGAAAAAAAAACCCCAAATCTATTTAAGATTCAGTAGAGGGGCTGAATAGTTCAGCCCCATAATAGTTCAGGCAAGATACCACTTGTCCTAATTTTTACACAATAAAAATAGCTTTATTGTTTCTTCTGATTATATAAATAAAAGTTTTTCCTTGAAAAAATTGAAGCGTTGGGCGCCTGGCCGTTCCCTGCTCAGCGGGAGCCTGCTTCTCCTCTCCATCTGCCCCTCCCCCTGCTTGTGCTCTCTGTCTCTCTCTCTTAAATAAAATCTTTAAAAAAATGAAGTACATATAAAATGATAGAGAATAGAATCAAAGTCAGATGGCATTCCAACATCTAAAGACATTCTAATTAACACTTTTGTAAACTTAACATGGACTTCCCTTTAAGCACACACATTCTCATATAGATAATTTTACAGGAGTGATGTGATAAATGCTGCTTATTGTGAAGCCTTTAACAAAGTTACTTGTACCCTTACCCATTGCCCTTGCACATTCTCTCCCTCAAACAAAGGAAGTATTTTAACTGCCAGGGATGTATCTTTTTTTTTTTTANTGGGATGTATCTTTTATATACTTTTGTCTATGTAGGTACATAAATACTCATGTAATTATATGGGATGATATATTCCTTTTCACTCAAAAGATTTCATAAAAACCCCAAATGAGATAATATTATATACCTTTTCTTTTTTCCATAAAAACTCTTCCAAGTGAACTGCTACAATTCTTATTTTTTGTTGCTAGATATCCTAATATTCCATGACATAAATGTCTCATAATCTATTTAACCATTTCCCTATTCATGAGCATTCACTTTCTCATTTTTTTGAAATGAAATTTCCTTTTTTGAAATGAAAATCATTTCACTCCAACCTCATAATTTTTTATTATTTATTATTTTTTTAAAAGATTGTATTTATTTGAGAGAGAGCACAGAAGGAGTGGGAGACAGAGAAGCAGACTCCCTGCTGAGCAGGTAGCTGGACTCAGGGCTTGATCCCAGGACCCTGAGATCATTACCTGAGCCGAAGGCAGATGCTTGACTGATTGAGCCACCCAGGCCCCCCCAAGCTCATGGTTTTTTTAATGAACTAAAATCTGTAATACTGATTCAAAGTCTCTAAATTTTACCTTCAATTTCTAATCCTGACTTTTTGGGTCAGTTGTTAACTTGCTGTCATGATTGTTTAGAAAGTCAACCTGATATTTAGATACACGAAGGGGTGTGTGTGGTTTCTGTCTTTCATCTCAGGTAGTGGCCTCTTTAACTATGACCTTCTCAATATGGCGGTCAGATCATGTTTCCAGCCTCAGGACCCACACAGAGAATCATTCCGTTGGGAAACTGCTGCTGAAGCAGAAAGGTTCTGGGCGGCTGACGTGGCATCCCAGTTCAGAGAGTCGGCCAGCTCTAACAGCAGACTGTCATAATGGGATAGAGCAGCAGCAGCAGCAGCAGCAGCTCCTGATTTAGGGGCAAGAGATGTAAGTACTTATTTTCACCACTAACCAAAGCAAATTCAAGCTGAAGAATGCTGAGAGGGAATCCAATTCCCACCAGAGACTCTTCTAACAGATTCATTTGAGAAGCATTTGGTCTCAACCAGAGTAGAAAGCCATCCAGCTGACACATGGTTTTCAGCCAAATGAAGAACCTCCCAGGGTCTTGTTTTACAAAACAAATTTCAACTGCGACTAATACCCCTTTCCAGCCCCTGAAGGTGCCTGCATGCTGCCGCAGGGGCTGTCGCCTGTGGGACGGCGTGTGTTGCTAATGTGCGAAAAGAATGTGGGATTTCAACTTACCTAAACATTTTAGCAGGTTCGATTACGGGAAGATGGGAGGAGCCTCTGCAGTTACAGTGTCTGGGGGAGACGAGAGAGCCTGTTCAATATTTTAAGGAGGATTCAGGTTGGTGAGAGCTGACTTGGAGGCAACGTAGAAACTTCTGTGTTCTCCGGTTCTGACTTGGGGTGTGGTGTCTGCCAACCCAATGACAAGTGAAACCCTGATGTGGATCCTTTAGGTAGTGGTGGCTCTAGGGCCGCTGTTCCCGAGGCTTCCACCCTGGAAGGCATGTCCAGAGTCTGGTGTTTTCCGAGGTCATAAACCATATGTTTATGGGTTGGTGATTTATCTTTCTGTTGAGATCTTTTACTCTGATGTTTAGCTTGTCATGAAACCTCATGAATGACCAGCAGCGGTCCACCCTTAGTGTGGTTAACTGACTAACAGATATTTTTGCTTGTCACCTCTATGCTGGGGATATCTAAGTGAACAATATGGAAGAGGTTCCTGGCCCTGTGGAGTTCGCTGCCCAGCAGGAGAAACAGATGTTATGACAGGACGAATGAACAGTGCGTGGAGAGTCAGGAGACCTGGAATTGGGTCCTGGCCTTGGTCCCAATGAACCAGACGGCACCCTGGGCTTCGGTTTATCACTATAAAATGAATGGGTTGGAAGGGATGGCCTCTTCAGTAATTGATTCCTCACCTGGTGTGAGTTTTTCCCTTGCTGAACAGATTTTCACACAGCCTTGAATTTGCTCCACATCCAGTTTGGGAAGGGGGCAAGGTGGTGGCGGCTGGGGGGTGGGGGGTATAGGGTGGGGCTTTCTTTATGAAGCCTACCTCATGTATCACCAACCAGGCTTCATTAGATCATGATTTTCTGTAACAGAAACTTGAAGGACAATATCATATTGGTAGGAGGGAAGGTTGCTTCCAAGAAGTCTTAAAGGTAGCAATTGCATACAGCCGAATCTTAAAGATCTGAGTTTCTATTTTCAAATGGTTATTGATTGGAACAAGTACCTTTCCAACTGCTGCTGATTTTTGAGGGGAAAAGATACAAGAGTCTGACACTAGGGAAAATGGAAATTGCTTGAAATAGGTGTGACTCACAGGCTGCAGCTTGAAAGAAATTAAACTCAGTAAAAAATAAGCCAGGCTGTGGTTTCAGATAGAATAGAAAATACCATTAAAAAAAAAAAGAAGAAGAAAGAAAAAATAAAAATACCCATCTTGGTGACTGAGCAGAGCATTGTCAGTGTTCAGAAACTTATCACCATCACCTCAGTCGTTTTTGGCTTTGAAAATTGTGGGAGTTTCACTGACATGTTTTAATAGAAAGATGGATAAAATCAATTCCTTTAATATAATTAGCATGCATAATTTTTTTCCCATCAGCTTTGCTTAGCCTAACTCACACGATTATCCGCATGGGCATTCATATATCCCTTGCTGCCCTCGCCCTTCTCAATGGCATAGATGTACTTCCTGACCCCTGAGTAATCCCTTCTCTTGGACTATGAACTCCAAACCCATTGGCCTCCTGGTGGGACCACATCCATCAGTCATTCCCTTTATTAACCCATCTCTTCTCTAATTGGCTTTCCACCATAGTGTCTCCCATTTTATACCAACCAACCAACCTACAAACCAACTAACCAACCAACCAACCAACCAACCAACCAACCAGTCAGCCAATGACAACCACTATGGTTTTTCCTTACTGTCCTATCCCTTTTCAGACCATTCTACCAACTCTATGGAATCCAGGGAATACTTTCAAGTTCTTATTTAACTTGATCTCTTACTATATTTTTTCTCTTTACCTCTTCTTCTTTCTTGACACACTCTCCTTTCTTGACTGTCTTTTTTTCCACCCAAGACTTTATTTAAATTCAAGTTATTTAACATATAGTATAGTATTGGTTTCAGGAATAGAATTTAGTGATTCATCACTTACATATAACACCCAGTGCTCATCACAACACATGCGCTTAATGCCCATCACCCATTTAGCCCATCCCCCCACCCCCCACCCCTCCAGCAATCCTCGGTTTGTTCTCTAGAGTTAAGAGTCTCTCATGGTTTGCTTCCCTCTCTGTTTTATTTATTTATTTATTTATTTATTTATTTATTTATTTATTTATTTGACACAGAGAGAGATCAGATCACAAGTAGGCGGAGAGGCAGGCAGAGAGAGAGGAGGAAGCAGGCTCCCCACTGAACAAGGAGCCCGATGCGGGCCTCGATCCCAGGATCCTGAGATCATGACCTGAGCCGAAAGCAGAGGATTTAACCCACTGAGCCACCCAGGCGCCCTCCCTCTCTGTTTTTATCTTATTTTATTTTTCTTTCCCTTCTCCTATGTTCACCTGTTCTTAAATTCCTGCTTCCTTGACTTTCTTGATGCTGTTCTAACTTGACATGGACTTGTCTTTCTCTGGGTTTTACCTTAAGCTATTTTTATTTTTTTAAATCTTGAAGTCCGTGTTCTTCCTTGACAGTCTCATCCACATCCATGATTTTAACGGTGACTTGTGTGCTGATAACACCTAAATCAAAGCACATACAAATCTTCAGGAGAGAAACAATGTATAGACAAATAAAGCCCACCCACCACAAATGTGAGTTCCTTCAGGCTTCTCTCAGGAGCTCTGACTCATTCACTGCCTGAGACAACTCTGGTACATTGTCCCGCAGGCAACTCAACTTACCGTGGCCACCTGAACTTTCCTTTCCACACAAAACCTGCTTCGTCCAGTAAAAGACAGTTCAGTCTTGATCAGGGACATGACCAAGCCAGAGCTGTGTAAATTCAGTTACCCTCTAAATCTCATTTATTCTGCTTCCTTGTTCTCTCTTGGATCTGACGCCCACCCCCTGCTCACATTTGCCTCTCTGCCAGAAGTTTAGTTTGGCTTGCATTCACTTTAACAAGGAAGATGTTGGCAACTGCCTTTTAAGGCTCACCCTGTCTTCAGTCTGGCACTCCCCAAACCATTCTCTACATGGTGACTTGTGTGGTTTTTTTTAAATGCTCTTCATGGTATTTAGCAAAAATCCCAGATCTTCATGATTCATTCCCACCTTGACTATATGGACTCCTTTCTCCCATTCCCCTGAATGGGCATTACCCTCTGGTCTGATTGAATGTGGTGGGTCACCAGAGCCTGCCCAGCTGAACATCCCCTCCATCCCTTTGTACTTACTGATTCCTCTTCTGGAACCATCCCCATGCCCCAATTCACCCTGGCTGCTGCTAATTATCCAACAAGGTTCAGTGGACGTTTCTACTTCAGGAAGGCTTGCCTGAGTTAGTGGTCCTTCCCAGATGATATATTAATTTTTGTAACAATTGTCACATTTTATTAAAGCAATTAATTTACTTTGCCTTTCCAGTTGCTGGTGAAAAGCTAAGAAACAGAGTTATGTCTTATTTCTGTATCCCTCATGCCTACAACAGCATGAAGCACATAATTGTTATTCAATAACTGTTATTGAATGAATGAATCTTGGACAGATGGCTGCCTGGAGCTCCAGGTTGATATTCTATTATTTCAGTCAACTCACGGGGGAAACCCACTTCTTTCTCAGTAATCCAAGTGTAAGTTCGGAGAGGATGCATCTTGGACATGACCCTGGGATTGTGCTAACTGCTGAATTAATCACTGTGGCCAGGGAGCTGTGAGACTCTTACTGTCCAGGTATGAATTTTGCGTCGATTCTTAGAGAGAAGGACGGAGGTCAGTCCTTTACCTGCTATATAAACTGGGAGGGGGCAGGGAAGTTCATTGGAGGATAGGACGCTGGGGAGGCAGACATAGCAATGTTCGCCATCGGGCCAACAATGTAGGTATTGGGGAGAGCAGAGGCTATGCTCTGCTCCACATGACTGGCTGAGGCCACTGGGACAGGCTCTTCAGTCTCAGCGCTTGTCACTGCTCTCTTAGTCTGCTCGAGCTGCTCTGACATATTCCAGACTGGTTGGATTATTAACAGTGGAAAATTACTCCTCACAGTTTTGGAGGCTGGGAAGTCTAAGTTCAAGGTGCTGGCCAGTTCGGTGTCTGGTGAGGTCTGCTTCCTGGTTCATAGATAACCTGCGTCCTTGTGTCTCTGAACGCAGCGTGTCCTCACTTGGCAGAAGGGGTGAGGGAGCACACTGGGGCTCCTTTTATAAGAGTACTAATCCCATTCAGGAGAGCTCTATCCTGTGACCTAATCACCTCAAAGGCTCTATCTCCTAATACCATCACATTGGGGATTAGATTTCAACATACAAACTGGTGGGAGGACGCAGACACGGTCTCCAGCAACTTCTTTTTGTACCTGAGGCTCCAACCACACTGCATAGAAAAGCCACTGATGATATGCTGAATCCACAGGCCCTCCTTTATTCTGAGCCCTTATCCTAGGCAGCTTTTGATAGGGAACACGTTCTTTCTTGCTCTCCTTCTCCTCCTTCTAGGCGAATGTACTCAGTTTGTCACTCATTTCTTGGTTATTAAAGAGGAGCAGGGTCTTTTGGGGGATCCTTTTGCTTTATCAGAGAAAGTATGGAGAGTTTTAGTTTACATAGCAGAAAATATTTTTATTACAACAAATAACGAATTAATATTTGTCTAGCATATTACTTGTTGAATGATAGAAATAATTTTTTTTCACTCCAGGAGTAAGGCTATATACCCTAGTCAGTTACACTTAATGACATCATTCATTCACTAAATGACATTTGGACCAGTACCAGGTCATGGGGCACAATGTCCATGTCATACAAAGTATTGCATCTTTAGTGAGAAAGGAAATATCCTCGGGAAGCTTGTACAGAAACAACATCGCAGAAGCAATGTCAGGAAAGGCAGTACTTACTCAGCAAGCCGGGAAGCTCTAACATTCGTTTATGGGATCCTCCCAGAAAATGATGAACTTTGGCCATCTCCCTTGTGATACCTGCAGACAGCTACGCTTAGAAAAGAAACTTCTCCATCATCTTGACATGCCCTCTGATGCCCTCCAGAAACTGAAGTTCCAGCTTTGTCTTTTGGCATCGTAAGTGGCTCCTATGGAAGTTGCCCTGATGTGCTCAATTCAGCGTTAGACTAGCACTCCTGGGGATCGTTGCTATATCTGCAGTCACTTATTTTCCAAACTGAGAGAACAGGGATGTGAGTGCCACTAAAATACGTGTGCACTGACGCTCTGTGCAGGCATAGGCTGTTTCTGTCCATGGAACAGTGGGCAGAGGAGGAGGACCAGGAGAGTGCTAGGCACCTATATTGACTAACAAATGGGACAAGGAGAAAACATAGAAATTCATCTCTGAGTTCTTATTTTTATGACTGTATATATGTATATCTTGAGTTGAGTGAACCTATTTACACTGACTGATAGCTCTGAAGATTATAATCATTGTATTCTCATGGAATAGCTTTCTAAATAATTGCATTTTTTAAAATTAAATGTGTCACATGGCTATTCCTAACCAGTATGCTTTTCTGAACAAAGTTTTGACTAGCAGTCCTGTGGCTGACATTTCCTCCTCTTGATGAAATACTGACACCGTGTGAATCTGGTGAAATCTTTTACCCTTTTTGGTCTTGCTTTTATTGTCCCCAAATCGACAAATTCTCTACTGATGCTACTAGGTAATGAAAACAATGAGCCAAGGATGGGCATGGATGGGGAAGACAAGCTATTAATGTGATGGATAATTACGATGAGAGAGAGGGCAGAATAAAACAGAAACCAATAACCTCAGATTAGATTCTATGCCAATAATAAGGAACAGCTAGGATAAAAACTAGGTATGAACTGCAGTGATGAATGCTCAGTAAAAACAGATACCCTGAACAGCCCAGAAGCTAACTCTACTGCTGTGCTCTTTTAAATAGCAACATTGACAACAAGCATTTGTTGAACACTTGCTACACGTAGGTGCTGTGCAAAGAGATTTCCTTAGGTCATGCATGCATTTATTTGTCAACTATTAATTGAGCACCTATGACATACCATGGACAGTACATTATCTCATTTATCCTACAACAACCTTGTGAAGATTGTTGTACTGTTATTGTACGATCATTTAACAGATGAGGATGCTTAGCAACTGGGATGTTAAGTAACTGGCTTGAAGTCCCCCAGCTAGTCATGGAGGTTCTGGGACTCAAATCCAATTCTGGTCACCAAGCCTGAGCTCTTAACTGCTATTCTGCACCATACTCATGAGCTTTGCACACAGTTTAGCTTGTCACACCTTTAACAGAATGTAAGGAACCTAGAAGAGGAAAGGCAAAGATTTTTTGAAAACCTTCTTCCCCATTTAACAGGCAACTTGGAGTTTGTCTGTATATCATTTCAGTTCATTCACTTTACAGCCCTGTGGGGGGATTTCTAGATTTCATTTTAAAGATAAGGAAACTGAGTCTCCTAGATATTGAGTGATCTCTGCCCCCCGCCCTGAGACACGTGGCTGGGAAACGGTATAATTAATACGAAGCCCAAAATTCAATTCCTATTTTCTTTCCCCTTGGCCTTTGCTGCTCAAAATGATTGAGGGAAGGACATTTTATAAGGAAATATCAACAGGATGGGGTGGAGAAAGCTGCTGAGGGCCATGATGGCTGTTTTCCCCTATTCAAAGAGTTCAACGAGAGTTTGAGTCACATGTGTGTTAGAGATCAGAAAGGGCATCTTGACTCTAAAATATTGGGGTGTGTTTCCGTAAAGAGCCCGAGGACCGCTCTCACTGGAGAGCCAACACTTCCTATCCCAGGAACACTGAGAGAGTGTTGCTGGGCTTCTGGGTCCCTACAGTGTCTTATGAAACAGAGAATCTGAATCCAGCAGGATTGCTTGGAACACCAGGGGTGTGCAAATGCAGTGAGCTGAATGTGAGTGAGGACTTGGCCCGAGTCTCCCTGGCTTAGATACTGCTTCACCTGCAGGGATGGATGCTTTCTAAAGATTCTTTCCAGCTCATCAGTTAGGTGTCTAAATGTCTGCTCTTGTTCTGAATGAGTCTCTTAAACATTTCCAGCAAATGGCAGGAGTGATCTGGGAGGTGCAGGGTATGTGCATGTGACATGTGAATGTGTGTGTGTGTGTGTGTGTGTGTGTGTGTGTGTGTGTGTGTGTGTATCTGTTTGTCCCATTGCAGGTGTGAAGTTTCTTTGAAGTCTCATGCTTCATAGTAAAAATTAATGCAGATTTGAATTGCATTCCTTAATACTCAATAATACAATATTTGTGTATGTTTAAAATTAAAATACATTTTAAAATTGCTTGTACATTAAAACTGGTGCCTTTCCTGTGGCATCCTTCACATCTTTCCTGGGGTGTTCTGTTGTGAGAAGTACTGGCTGTACTTTGTCAAAGTTTCTAATTCTGATGATCTTATCTTAATCCATTCCTTTTGTCCTATGTAGTATTTGACATACTTTTCCTTGATCTCCTGACTCCGTGGGGGAGGGGGAGCACTGGCCTGAGAACCTGTGGATTTCCCAGCAGTGATGGATACTCGACTAATCCCTTCCTGATGGCTTGTGCAGAACCTTTCCTAGGCACATCATAACATTTCCACAAAACTAACAGTTAACATTTATTGAGCATTTACTATATGCCAAACACTTGGAAATTGTTAATCTACTTAGACCCTTATAATAATGCTGTGAGGTCATTTCTGTTATTGTCCTCAATACAAGGAGACACAGAACAGCTTGCCACGTTCACGAAGCCATCAGATTGTGAAGCGGGGCACTGAGATTTGCTCCCAGGCAGGCTTATTCTGGGGCCGCTAGAGTAAGTTGTCCTGCTCCTCTGGGGAATTTGTGTCCTAGTAGCCTCGCTGGCTCAGAGAACGCTCTGAGGATGTGACAGCTCTTTATGCTGTGTAGTGGCTGTGTGAGTCCCCTCCGCCTGTTGGTCCTTGAGGTGAGGTCAGAAGTCACAGCAGCATCCGTCTGCCATTGACTCATCCTGGTTCGGGGGCACCAATAAAATGGGGGGTGGTAAAGCAAGGGGAAGTTCGGCCACTTCTGCCAGCCTGGGGCTGCTAGGGAAAACCGGAGTCATTCTCTTTCTTGAGTGATGTGCTTCGTGGCTCTTGGCAGTGGAGGTGGGTATGGGGAGGACGGCTCTGCGGGCAGCCAGGTACTCGGCACTTCAAGGAGTGTCCATACACCGTGTTCCTTGGTGCTGGAGGGAATCTCCTTTTGCCCAAACTTCCACTTCGAAGAGGCACAGTCCCAGGATTGGCAGGTGGCTAAAGGTGCCCGGGCCAGGCTAATTGTCGCTGGTCCTCAGACCGTGTTTTCCTGGCTCACAGTCTTCCTGATAACTGCTGACCGGCACACGTGCTCGGCTCCTTGCCTGACACCCGGCTTACCTGGAGGACAGGGGCAAAGCCTGGGCAGCTGATGGCTGGCTGAGGCCACGAGCCCCCCATTTCCAAGCCTGGCTCCGAGTGGTGCCTTTGCTGGAGTCAAGAAGCTTCACCCCTTGACTCATTCTTTTCTTTTCTTTCTTTCTTTTTTTTAAGATTTTATTTATTTATTTGACAGAGAGAGAGAGAGAGAGAACACAAGTAGGCAGAGAGGCAGGCAGAGAGAGGAGGAAGTAGGCTCCCTGCTGAGCAAGGAGCCTGGTACGGGCCTCAATCCCAGGACCTAAAGTCAGAGATAGGAGACGCTTGCTGACTGAAAGAGCCTCATCGTCTCAGATGTGGTTGGAAATGCAGGTATGGAATTATCCAGTCATGCCCACTGTGACAAAGAGGTGTTTTGGTTTTTTTAAAATTGTGATTTAATGTCCTTCCCCCCCCCCCCATCCCATTGGACCGTGTCTCTGAAGTCAATGTAGGGACTTTGGTTGAACAAGGTGTGCAGATAATTTGCATCTGTTTCTGTCTCATCTCCACATGCCATCCCTTTAACCGCTCTCTGGTCAGTCCCTGAACTTCCTGCCTCAACGTTCTCTTTTCCTTTCTCTAGAAACTCCATCTCAAAGTTTAGCTCTATGCTTGGGATGTGAAAACTACTGGGTAGAATCAGATGGTGAGACTGCTGCTGCTGTCAGTGCGAGGTGTCCACTCACCAATAAATAAAAATGTTGCTGAGCCCGTGTCCTTTGTCAGGCACCGTGCTGGGCACCGCGGGCGGGTGTAGCATGGAACGAAGCACAGCCGGGCAGGGTGTCCATGGAGCTTCAGGTTCATCTAGGTGTCTGGTAACAGCTGCGTTTCCAACCCGCTTGCTCCTCTGAGCACACATTCCTGCGAAAGCCCACTCCCACCTTCCATGCAGGCTGAGGCAAACCCTCAGAATGAAGTCCCTTACCAAATGTCCCCTGATCTCCAGCCAGTGGAACTGGGCAGGCTCTTCCACGGAGAATTCTCCATAGCTGGTGCCCATCTGTGCTCATCTCCACCTCCCTATGCCTTTCTCAAGGGAGAGGAGTCCTTCCTCTTAGCTAGGTTCGCTTTTTGCTCCTATACTCCAGATCCCATTTCTCCAGCCGCTTTGGGGATTTCTCCTTCAGGAACTGTGTTTCTATTCTGTATCTCCATGGGAATCAGCATGGGGCTCCCTTTCGTCTTGTCCACACTAACCTGGTTCTTCCAAGCTGAGTGTCCTGTAGCAGCCCCACCGACTGCCTCTGGTCTTCACATCCAGGCTTCCAGACGGACGGATTTTCCTGGCAGTCTCCTTTTCCTTACTTTCCATTCTTTGCACAAGTGACTTCTGCGCTGAATTCCTCATTCCCTTGGCCATAGTTCCCCTGAAACTGTTCAGGTTATGATCATCAAGTCTCCTGGTTGTTAAATCCACTGATGTGGAGAATGCTTCCTGGTGGTTGCCTTTCTCAACATTTCCCTAAAGTTTGGTGTTGCTGAGCACTTTCCTGTTTTGGAGCCATCGCCTCACCTGGCTCCTGGGACACCATCCACCCCTGCCTCTCTGCCTACCTTTCCAGCCCCTCCCTATTTTCCTTCATGGGCTTCTCTTCTGTACCCAGCCCTTAGATGTCAGTGTTCCTCAGAGCTCCTTTCTAGGAACTGTCTTCTAATTTCCAACACTACCCATGCCTGTGGCTTCAAATACCCTGTCTCCCTCCTCAGACCTCTGTCTTGAGCTCTAGACTCTTAGCTTCTACAACTTCTTGACCACTCTTACTGCTGCCCACAGGTCCCTCAGTTGGCAAGTCCAACACAGAAGGCATCATCTCCCCCACCAAAATGGCTCCTCTCTCAAGATTATTATTCCCCCCCCCCAAAGGCAGCTTGGTCCCTTCTCGACAGCCTGGAAACTTGGCATTGGCCTTCATTTCTCTTTCTGCATTTTCTAGATTTAATAGAGTATTATTTCATGTCGATTCTGTTTTATTTTTTTATTATTTATGTTTTTAAAGATTTTTATTTATTTATTTGACAGAGAGAGAGAGAGAGAGAGAGAGAGAGAGAGAGAGATCACAAGTAGGCAGAGAGGCAGGCAGAGAGCAAGGGGGAAGCAGGCTCCCTGCTGAGCAGAGAGCCCGATGTGGGGCTCAATCCCAGGACCCTGAGATCATGACCTGAGCTGAAGGCAGGGGCTTAACCCACTGAGCCACCAGGTGCCCTCAATCCTGTTTTATAAACAAAAATACATATACATATATATCTATGTATCTCTATCTATCTATCTATCTATCTATCTATCTATATCTGTATCTATATATTTTATTGCTCTCCTCTTTTCCATGTCTGAATGTCTGCTGCTCCACTGGACTGAAATCTTCTACAGCAGGGATAATGTTATTTATCTTTATCTCCTATGCATGTGACAATGCTGGGCATATAGTGGATGTTTAACAAACATTTGTTTAGTGAATGAATGACTGGAAGATTCTGGAATCTTCTTTCCAGAAGAGCGGACTGAGAAATTAAGCAATCTTGGACACTTTGGGGAGTTACTACCCCTTTTAGGATAATTGTTGCATATGGGTGCATAATCGTTGCTGACATGACAATGACACATTTGGATCAAGTACTGATTAAAAATAGTGTTAGTTAATTTTTTTCTTTAAAAATAACATGTTTGTTATAGCAAAGTTAGGAAATATGGATAAGGAAGAAGAGAAGAAAAATCTTCCACAATCTCATGATCCAGATAGATACTTACTGTTAACCTGTTGATAGAGGGCCTCTCATTCTGTTTTCTAAATTTTTACTTTTAGTAAAGGAATGGAGTCAAGCCTGGGGCACATCTCTGCCACTGGGCTGTCCCTTGCAAGAGTAAGTAGTCATTGAATCATAGTGCTCACGGATTCCTGGCCAATCTGACCTGGATCTAGGTGGGTGTTCACATCTAGTCCAGTGGGGAGAGATTAACAACAGTATTAGCAGCAATGATACTTTCGTTAGACAGGTATCAAACCAGGGTAGTTACTCCTATGTGAAGCAAGACTTTTGTCAGTGGCCTGGCATTTGGAAAGGGGAATGGAGACTGGGAAAGGAAATTCACATCAATTAGCAAGCAGCCTGGGCTCCAATTCCAGTGGAGTTGGAATGAAGAGCAGGAATCGGGCACGAGGACAGGACACCTGGGGAAGGGGATTATGTGAAGATTGTAGCTGTTCCAGCATTCAGAAGCCTATGGGATCATGCAAGGGCATTGCCACCAGGACTTGGGGTGATGGGACTAATTTTAGCCCACCTCCTTGTGGGGACAAACTGCTACTGTACTGTCAAGCTGGGCAGATTTGGTTAGAAACCAGGAGGAATTGAGCTGCTAGTTTGAAAGTTTTAGTAACTGTAGGTATGTGGGGCTGGGAAAGGCAGAGATCGATAAATCCCAAACCTTTGAAGTGATGAGATCCCACCATGATCTATTTCATTCCATGACCCATATAACTGTTGTCTGCCATATGTCAATATAGAATAATTAAAGCTAATTAAAATTAATTTTGGTTGGTGAGTGTTTGAAGAGTTTCATAATAACTCTTGAGATAATTAGAGATGCTTTGGGATGTCACAAAAGGAACATTTGGAATAAGTGGGCTAGATGTTTAAGCCAGAGATGTGCAATGGAAGCTAATAACAGAACGATAATTCTGTAGTTGAAAGCACACTGAATCAGGAAGGAGGACTTTGGGGTCATCCTTAGTATGCTGTCGAAATAGCCCTGTGAAATCAAAAACCACCACCTTGCTTTGTGGCATTTGGGAGTTTCTGTGTAAATCCTCCCACCATGATGGATTCCAGATTACTGGAATGGCTCACCCCATTCCTGAATGTTCTTAAATCAGCTCTTGGAAGCCCGGTTCAAGGTAACTCCAGCATACCACCATAATCCTGAACGAGCTTCCAGTTGGCTTTGTGGTCTTGGGTAATTCACTTCACTTCTCAGGATTTTAGTTTTATCAACAACAAAGTGAAGTCACTAGAATAACCTCAAGGTCCCTTCCATAGTTAACTAACATTCCAGTAATGTTGCTAGCTGGTGCTCAGGGCAGAACTAGCATCATGTCATAAGCCAAAAAAGTTACATGAGGTTTTCAGGAATATTACTATGATATACTGGAACACATAATTGGATGCCTGGGTCCACGTCATAATCAGCCCTCTTTCGATTCCTGCAACTAATGTGTATGTCCTTCTCTAGTACCTCTTCTCAGGAGGATTAAAATGGCAAAGCAGCCAATGGCTTACCAGTGGGGGGTAAGAAACCATTCCCGTGGTCAGAGAATTCTACCCCAGCTGCCAGGCCCTAGGAGTCAGCTGAAGGTCTGAAACAAAAACTTATAGTTTAGGTACATTACCTTCTCTGATCATGAGACCCACCAAGGTGGTCTTCCAGGACGAGTAGTAACATGAGAGGTTAACCTGCTCCTGCTTTTTGAAGTCAAGGACTCTGTCTTTCATAGTTCTGTGTCTCAAGTCCTGGCACATAATAGGCCCTCAGTAAGTGTTTGCTGAAAGAAAGAATAAGTGATTTGGGCCTTTTTAGAGCAAATTCTGAATTCTATTTATTTCTCCCCCAGTTTATTGAGATATAATTGAAGTATAAAATTATGCAAGCTTTAGGTGTCTGACACGATGATTTGCTGAATTTTAAAACAGTGATTCAAAAGTGGACATAAGCTTCTCTGTGTTTGCCTGAAGAAATGCATTTTTTAAATGCAAACAATGATTTTCTTTTTGTAATAGAAAACATCTTAGTGCCTTCAATTCAATACCGGGCATTAAATTTATCTTCCATCTGCTGCCACAACCAGAACCCAACAGAGAGAAACACGAATGAGAAAACGCCAAACCAGACAAACCAGGTGATTACCTGACCAAACTAGGTGACTACCCACCAGTGCGGCCTCCACCGGTAGAATTAGCTCATCTTTTTTGAAAGGAAAGGACCCTATTTATTTATAGAGCATATGTATTTCTATATCATGTGCTACTTTACCAACATCTAATGCTCATAATGTCTCTCAAAGGCTAAGTGTTGTTATTCCTCTTTTATTTTATCTTTTTAGAATATTTTATTTATTTATTTGAGAGGGAGAGAGGTCATGGCTGGGAAGGGGCAGAGGGAGAAGCAGGCTTCCCGCTGAGCAGGGAGCCCGATGCAGGGCTTGATCCCAGGACCCTGAGACCAAGGTCTGAGCCAAAGGCAGACGTTTAACTGACTGAGCCACCCAGGCACCCCCCTTATTCATTCTTTTGAGAGAGGAGGAAACAGACTCAGAGGTTGAGTGTTAGAGCCCAGAAGTGGTGAGGTTCTCCCTAGGGCCAGGCTGCCTCAGGCTCTCTGAATTTCCTCTCCCTGCTATCTCTTCCTTGTTTGCTCTGGGATTTGGATGCAAGTGACATGGCTCACTCAGCCCGTGACTGGGCAAATAGAAGCACCAGCCTCCAGCAGGGTTCTGAGCAAATGTGCCCGGGTAGGCCCGTCACAGACTGAGGTAGTGGTGCTGGACTTCGCCCTAGTGAATCAGCTCCCTGCAGCCTGGGTGGTTGCAAAAGGCACCTGACAGGCTGGAGATCTGAAGGCCAGGTAAGTCTTGGTAGATGTGGAACCTGGACTTTGACATTCCACAAGAGGAGAGAGACGCTCTTAGGCCTGGAGAGTGCTAAAGGAAGCAGCGCTGGAGGAAGGGGGAAGCCATTGAGCAGGTGCGTGGGGACCCTAGCTCCTTTGCTCTCTTTGTCTTGGCTGTGCTGGACTGTCAGAGTAGGAAAGGCAATTTCGCCCTTGCTGGGGCCAGGGGGGATCACTTACGTGAATGCAAAAGTGTGGCTGGTCACTGTAGATGGCGAGGCCTCCACTTCGAAGATCATGGGTGCTTCTCATTTGGGGTCTTTAATGATAACCTGAGGTCTAACCTATGGGAGTTGGTATGTCAGCAACAGAATGATGTGAGTTCTGCAAAGAGATCAGGTACTGTGCTTCTGAAGAAGGGCTGTCTAGTGAAAATATCTGGGGACAAGGCAAAAAAGGCTTTCTTCTTGTTGAGCTTACTTGTGTCCAAATAGTATTAAATTCCGTGGACCTTCAGGAAAGACACATGTGCCCTTTCACTGTGTTGGGGGATTTGGCTTTTGCTGGGATTTGCTGGAAAAGACTTGCATTGCACCTAGCTGGTTTCAAGGGAGGGGGCTGACACAGGAAGGAAGGAATGAGTATTTCTGAGTTCTAACTGATCTTGAGGTGGAAGGCACTTCTCTATGTTTTGCTTACAGCTCTTGGCTCATAGCTGTGGACCCTGTCTCCACGGCATTCAAGCCCAGTGATATCTTGATTTCAACATATACCCTTTGACCTTTTGTTCTGATACAATTTTTTATATTAGGCTGGGAATTTCAGGAGTGGGAGCAAGTTAACTGTATTTGATCAGAATCTTACAACCTAAAACAGTTCCCAAGAGAGAAAAAACATGGGGTCTGACTGAGCTAATACATTCTCCTGATGGAGAAGAATCCCCAAGTCACCAGTAAGGGCTGTTGTGTGCTTTATCTTTGAGGCAGCTGCAGGCAGGTGCTCCTCTGTGATATGGGGCAGAGGAACTTGGAAGACAATATGTCTTCAGAGCTATTTCTCATGTTGAAAAATAAGTGGGGAAAATTAATTTGATGCAGGGAGACTTCCAGATTTAAAAATTTCCAGCCAGCAGGGGTGCCTGGGTGGCTCAGTCGTTAAGCGTCTCCTTTGGCTCAGGTCATGATCGCAGGGTCCTGCGATCGAGCCCCAAATCAGGCTCCCTGCTCAATTGGGAGCCTGCTTCTCCCTCTCCCACTCCCCCCACTTGTATTCCCTCTCTTGCTCTCTCTCCCTCCCTCTGTCAAATAAATAAATAAATCTTAAAAAAAAAATTTCCAGCCAGGAAGATTACGGAGACATGGCTGTCTAGTTGGTCATGGGACTAATCCCAAACTTGATTTTCTTGGAGGAGCGGCAGCCATGCCACATTATAGAGCCTCATTCTTCTGAGAGGTTAAGGATTCAGAAAAGAGGTCTCTGGAGGTCAATTTAAGCTTCTTTTTGTTTAGGAAGTGTCTTCATCCATTGGTACTGTCCTAATCTTGTCTCTGATAACACCAACTTCTGTTAAAATGAACAATTACCATATACCAGGCAGTGTGTTGGGAGCTTTGCCTAAGTTATCACTGACTTTGCACAAGTTATCTGCAAAGCTAGTCCTTATGGTCCCCATTCTATTTCTCAAGGAAATTGAGGCTTGAAAAAATTAACTATCGAATAAGTGGCAGAGTTAGGATTTAAACTCTGGCTTAGCTCTCAGCTCACCTATTTCTCTGATAGCTGAGGGCTTCTGCAGTAATTGTTGAAGGAATCATTGCTGATGGGTTAAATGAACAAACATGTTTTTTTTTTTTAAAAGATTTTATTTATTTATTTCACAGAGGGAGAGAGATCACAAGGAGGCAGAGAGGCAGGCAGAGAGAGAGAGGGGGAAGCAGGCTCCCCGCCGAGCAGGGAGCCCGATGCGGGCCTCGATCCCAGGACCCTGAGATCATGACCTGAGCCGAAAGCAGAGGCTTTAACCCACTGAGCCACCCAGGCGCCCAACAAACATGTATTTAATTGGAATGCTTTGCTAGTGTTTTGGATCTTTATCTCTGCCTGTTCTCTGTCTCCGCCACCTCCCACATCTATTGTTGCTCCAAAGATACTTTTTAATTTTTAACACAACATCAACATAATTGCCCAGCCTGTTATTTATTTCATGTATCTGCTTGACATTTTCCCCCCCAGATATCTCTTTAGCAGTGTCTATGTGTTTTGTTTTAGATAAAAGATTTTGAGGACTGTAGGTGTGTGTGTGTGTGTGTGTGTGTGTGTTTGTTTGTAAAACCTAATCAATCATCATGTTTGGATATAAGCTTAAAATGATGATTTTTTTTTTCGTCTGCAGGAAGAGGAAATAACTACACAACTGAGTAAAAACACGAGGGAAATTCTGAGGGTCAGGGATGGAGTTTTGGGCTCCCCAGTGGCCACCGCAGTCACGGGGGAGGCCCACGGCACCAGCAAAGGATCCAGACCCAGGGCTTCGGGGAGATGGAATTCATCGGCCCATTCGTCACTCTTGGCACAATGGAGAGAGGTACCATCAGTGGCAAGACACCCACGGGAGCCCCCCGTCACAGCAGGACCATAGGACAAACCACCAGCAGCCCCGTTATGCGTCCAGGCCTGGGGAAAGGCATCAGCCTGTGCCCGGGGCTGACTACTATGAAGGTGGTTATCCCAGTCAGTTATATTCAAGGTATGGTTCTAGAGCTTGGAATTCATCCAACCCCTAAGTGCTTCTGAATAGACTGTTCTTTTCCTTCTTCCTTTTTTTTTTATTCCTGCTCTTTTTCTTCTAGTTCCTTCTCTACCCTATTACATTGACTTCGCTAAACACTTTCCTCTCCCAAATTGGAGTTGGGTGACTGCAAACAGTATTTCCCTCCTCTTTGTCCCCTCATGGGGCTTCTTAAAGAGGCTATGACAGTGTGACTGGGTGTTGGGGCAGGGCAGAGGGTAGAAAGAATGGCGGATTCAAGGCACAGATGATGAGCCCCTCTTACTCTGGGATTGCAAAAGGTAATATTTGTAGATTTTGGAAAAGTTTGTCCTAGAGATTCCTATAAAAAGTTCTTAGTGTTGTGAGTGTTGACACCACCAGCACCAGTGCTAGAACAGAACTTAGGGTGCGATAGACACACAGAACAAATATGTATTGGATGAATACATGGGAATGTTTTAGAAAATGAAATCGACCTGAGAGAAAGCAGACCTAAGGTTGCAGCCTCCAAGTTCAGAATGAAGAGGTCTCAGTGAGGTGATTCTAGAAGAATCTAGAATTCCTGTTCCTGAATTCTAATTGATAGCAGAGGATTTATTATTTTATGGAATATTGGAAGCCATCTATGTTCCACTTTGGCTTTTCCAGGTGCAGTGATGTTCACCTGCCTACAGATTTAGGGTTGAAATTATGACAGTTATTGTAAAGCATTTGATCCTATGAAATACTAAAGAATTACGAATTGATAAAGAGACTGACAACATGACATTCCTTTCCCCAATCTTTTTGTATTGAATTCTCAAAGGAAAGGATGTTAAGGGCAGAGGCAATAAAGGCAATCGGCTTTAAGAGAATCCAACATGACTTCTTCATCTCATTTCCACCTGTACGTAATGTGCATGGGAATCACAGAGGCATATTGTGTATCTACACAGTCACCCGAGGAAGGGGTATTCTAAGATAATATCATGGCAGGGAGCGGCGCCTGGGTGGCTCAGCTGGTTGAGCATCTGACTCTTGATTTTGGCTTAGGTGCTGATTTTGGAGTTGTGAGATCAAGCCCTGCATTGGGCTCTGCTCTCAATGTAGAGCCCGTTTGTCCCTCTCCCTCTCTCTTTTCCTCTCTCTCTCTCTAATAAAAAAACAAACAAACAAATAACTAAAATCTCAAAAAAAATCAGCGCAGGATTTTCTAAGATAACATTGTAACATTGTTGGGTGTATTTGAAGAGTAGGAGGAGTCATGGAAAGGAAAATGAGACACTTGGCTATGGTTTTGCTATAAAAATCCCAGACTTGGGGCACCTAGATGGCTCAGTGGGTTAAGCCTCTGCCTTTGGTTCAGGTCATGATTTCAGGGTCCTGGGATGGAGTCCCACATCGGGCTCTCTGGTCAGCAGGGAGCCTGCTTCCTCCCACCCCCCACCTGCCTCTCTTTCTACTTGTGATCTCTCTCTCTGTCAAATAAATAAATAAAATCTTTTTAAAAAAATCCCAGTATTGTTCTGAAACAAAGGCCCTACTTCTCTGATTCTGGATCTTCTGTTTATAGAATCTGGAATGAACTGTGGTTTTAAAATGGTTCTAGACCAAGGTCACAGTTTTGTCCTGTGAAGTTGTCAAGTCTTCCCCTGGTTTCTCTCTTTACCACACTCACCCTTGGCCGGCTGGCCTTCTTTGCGGTGTTTTAGGCCAGGCATGGAGGACCTGTATCGGAGCTATCATTCTCCAGCCCTAAGGGAAGAATATGCTTATGGAAATTATTATTACCGTGGACACCCGCAGCAGCTGCAGGAAGAAAGAGGTATGGAATAATCTCCAAGGAGCCCACAGGGTGGTGCAGCTGATCTGGTAGACAGGGTCTGCTCAGAGCCTGCACCTTGGCCATCCTGCTCAGCTGAGGTAAAGCCCCTGTCCTCACCCACTTCTTTCTTGGTCAGAGGAGGCCACAGCAGGTCACAGCAAAGACACTACTGCTAGATGTCTTGAGAAGAGACAGAAAGGAGTCAGTTTTCTTTGTACGTGTCGATGATAGTACTGAACCTACCATTACGTTAATAGGGTTATAGATAACTTCCGCTTCATCCACATTTTTTCTTCTACTTGTCCTTATGGCCAAGGTTATAGTCTCTGACCAAGTAACAGTGAAGTCAATGCTTTTGTTTTTTTTTTAATTTAAATTCGATTAGCCAATATAATAAATCATTAGATTCAGATGTAGTGTTCAGTAATTCATCAGTTGTGTATAACCCCTAGTGCTCATCACAACACATGCCCTCCTTAATGCCCATCACCCAGTTACCCCATCAGCCCACCCACCTTCCCTTCCAAAACCCTCAGTTTGTTTCCCAGAATCAAGAGTCTCTTGTGGTTTTTGTCCCTCTCTGATTTCATCACATTCAGTTTTCCCTCCCTTCCCCTACGATCCTCTGCACTATTCCTTATAGTCCACATTTGAGTGAAACCATAATTGTCTTCCTCTGATTGACTTATTTCACTTAACATAATACCCTCCAGTTCCATCCATGTCGATGTAAATGGTCGGTATTCATCCTTTCTGATGGTTGAGTAATATTCCATTGTGTATACGGACCACATCTTTTTTATCCATGCATCTGTAGATGGACAGCTTGGCTCCTTCCCCAGTTTGGCTGTCATGGACATTGCTACTATGAACATTGGGGTACAGGTGCCCCTTTGTTTCTCTACATCTGTATCTTTTGGGTAAATACCCAGTGGTGCAATTGCTGGGTCAGGTGGTAGCTCTATTTTTAACTAGTGAAATCAGTTCTTAACAATGAAGTGTCCAGTGTGTGGGTGGGCTGTGATGAGTCTGACCATCACCGACCTTGAGAGTGGCCGATGTGCACCAACAGGAATTTATACCATCACTGAGAGTAAGGTTCTAGGGATGTGCTCTTGGCAGCTTCTGACCTGCCAGCCAAAGAAAATCTGTTTCAACACGGGACATGCATATACACAATCCCTGTGCTCATACAGCTGTATTGAGCCATGTGAATTAGTTCAGGGAGGACTGAGGGGGGTCCTATTGACCTCCAAAGTTAGCTCTCACTTCTCAATTGTATCCAATTTGGCAAATACATTCTTATACCCACAGTGTTCCAGTAACTCAGCTCCATGGCCTGCGGCAGTCGTCCTGAACTTTTAGGAGCAGGAAGTGACCTGTCTTCATTTTGTTTTCTCTGAGGGTGCAGTGCCAAGGAGAGAGAGCCCTTATATCTGGCAGGAAGACCACCGAGATCAGAAGTACCTCAGTGAGCAGCATCACGACAACCAGAATCATCTGTAAGTGTGAAAGGAGAGGCCAGCTCAGCACGGCGCAGCCAAACTCAGGCCGCGTTAGGCGAGTCTTCTGGCCTCCGGTGCTTGTCTCTGTCTCTGGAACACTGTCTGTTACTGTTCTGGCCACAGGGATGGAGCAGCCCAGGGTGGCCCAGGTCAGCTTTCAGTGGAGTCTTAACTTTGACAGGTGACATCCAAACTTGGGGTCATCTGAGCCCTGGTGAGGTTACTTGATGTCCACCCTACAGGAGGGCCTTAATTCTATGTTGGCCTCAGAGCAGAGGTGGCCTTGTGGAAGTTTCTAGAATTGGGTCCAGGCTGAAACTGGGGCTTTTCTCCTCTGCCCATTCCTGAGCCCTGAGAATGGGATGCCCCCGGGCTCAGGTGAGCAGAAAAGAGCCTTTTGTACAAGCACCTGCCCTGATGCCCTGAGGCCTGCTGCCTTTACCTTGTCTGGCCAATGCGCCAACTCGGCAGCTCTGACTTAAGTCAGTCCTGGATGCCTGGCTGTAGGGACCAACCCTCCTCCGCGGGGTTTGGGGTGGCTTCTAGTAGCTGCACTGTGGGACCCAGGAGCTCCTGTGTTCCTGGTATTAATAGATGGGGAGGGAGAAGCAAAGGGAGGAACGCTTTTCCCTGCGGCACTCAGGCCAGAATGACGCTGCCCACGTTTCGCAGCCCAACAGCGTCCATGGAGAGCAGCTCAGTTTTGCTGGCTTACCTAGGACCCCCCCTTACCTGCTGCTGTCATTTTGCTGCAGATCCAAGAGTCAGAACCCTTATAAAGACAGTGCTGCTTCTAAAGCTGGACAGGAGCGGCCTAGGGACCTAGTTCCGGAAAGTCTGCTACCTGGAACCCAGAAGAATAAGGTAGTCTGAAGTGATGTGGGGGCTGTGGGCTGTGACAGTCACAACCGATACTGCGGCAGTGGCAGGGCGGGGCCCTTGGGAGAGGGGCGTCCAGCGGCCTGCCGTCTGAGGGGTCCCATCCTCCCCTCTCTGCAGAGCCTCCCCTCAGACCTACACCTCTTTCTGCCTTCCCGTTTCAATCTTATCGGTTTGGGGCCCCAAGCTGACCCTTTTGCATTTTTGTCAAATTGGCTGGATCAGGACGTGTCACCCAAGTCGTTCCGAGGCGCGGGGCAAGAGGAGAGGCTGTCACCAGGCCCCAGGGGATGGGCAGTTTGGTTTACCCAGGAAGAGGGAGTTGCTAGGATCTTTTAATTAAGGTCTGAAAAGCAGAGCTTGAAACCTCTCTGGACTCTTCCAGCTCCCTCTTCTGAAATCTTACTGGGTATACCAGCGGGGCCACAAAATGGAGTTCTTAAATTTTTTAAAACAAACTTTTAATTTTAGAATAATTTTAGATTTAGGGGAAAGTGGCAAAGATACTTCAAAGACAGGCTCTTGATTTTTGACAGTCTTATATTACTTTTGTTTCCATGATGCAATCTGTCTGCTTTTTTTTTTTTTTAAGATTTTATTTATTTATTTGAAAGAGAGAGAGAAGAGAGAGCATGAGCAGGGGAAGGGAAAGAGGGAGAGGGAGAAGCTCTGGGATTGTGACCTGAGCTGAAGGCAGATGCCTAACTGACTGAGCCACCTGGGCACCGTGAGATCTGTCTGCTTTTTGACAACATTTTCTTCTGTATACCTAACGCTTAACAGGGCAGGGCACACACCATGCAATATATGCCCGCAAGAACAGCAGCCGCACATAAGAACAGCCCTTTACAGTGAGCAAAGAGCTTTCCTATCTATTGTTTTATCCTCCCAGGAAAAAATTCCATGAATTTCTTGTACACCTTTGTCCCCAGGGAAAGCACAGAACCTGGAGCATAATAGGTGCTCATTCAACAGTTGGTGAATGAATGCATGAGGAAATACTTGAACTCTATCTACATAGGGCAGATATGATTATATTACTGATGAGGGTCCTGAGCTCAGACAGCCTAAGTCGTTCATCAAAGGTCACAGCAGGTGTTGACAAAGCTGGGATTTGAAGATCTATTAATTTTACTTTTAAGCCATCTCTACACCCACTGTGAGGCTTGCACTCACAACCTCAAGATTGTGAGTCTCATGCTCTACCGACAGAGCCAGCCAGGTGCCCCAAAAAAGCTGGGATTTGAATTCAGGTCCCCTGGCCTCAGGGTCTACACCCTTTCCACCAGGCCATTGTTCACTTTTTTTCCACAAACACTTGTCGATTAAACGAGCACTTCTTTTCCTTGCGACACATCCACATGCGATGTATTCATTTGAAAGTTTCGATTTTGTTGCTTGGAAGGAACACACGGGAGGGCCATCTCTCTGAAAGGGCTTCTGATTCTTCCTTTGTGTTCTGATTATCCGTAACTTCCAGCCACCCCTGGCCGATGAGTCCAACCTCCTCCAGCAGCACGAGTCCGGGCTCAGCTCCAGCGCCTACGAGCTCAGCCAGTACATCGGGGATGCGCTGGAGCCGCCCGAGCCCCGGGCGCCGGCTCCGTGGAGTCCAGATCAGGCCGGTGGGTACTGAAGCCATCGAAGGAACTGGTGAAGTCTGGGGAGAAGGGGGCTGGGTGGCAACCTCCGGGGAAGTCACCCACCCTCCGTCCTTCCGAGAGTGGCTCACTGCCTGCCTCGTCTATGCACGGAGGTCTCCTGGGTGGAGAGGCCGTTCTGGCTCCATTTCTCCCCTTTTTTCTGGTACTGGAGATTGCATCAGAGCCGATTCTTAGAAGGGAACACTGCTTCTAGCCATCAGGGTCAGGCTGGGGGAGGAGGCACCCGGAAATACTTTTATGTAACAGGTGAAGAAAGTGAAGACCAGAGTCAGTCTGGTAAAGCAAAGTTAGGCCACAAAGCACGAACTGCTTTGCTTGGAGGTAGGAGACGGGTCCTGAGTACTGCGGCCGTGAGAGCCAGGGTCCCCAGCCTCCCGCCATCACAGGGTGCCCGGGCCAGGTGCTTTCCCATGTGGACCAAACCATCGAACCCCCACCTTATATTCTGACGTATTCTGAGAGGCTTAATTCTGACTTGGAGCACACGCTCCTTCTAACGACGCCACCCGCCCAGAGTCTTATCTTGGCCCAGGTGGGCTCCGGATAGAAACGCGTCCGCGGTGTCCTTCTGCAGTCAAGAAGCAGTCGCAGGAATGCTAACGGGGTGCACCTGTGTCTGTTGGTCAGAGGCTGTCTCGGCAGCTGGTCCCAAGGAGCCCATGAAGTTCTACATCCCCCATGTGCCTGTGAGCTTTGGGCCAGGAGGCCAGCTGGTGTGTGTGGGTCCTGGCTCACCCAGAGATGGAGAAACGGCCCTTGTGGAACTGCACAGCATGGAGGTAGGTGGCATTCTGTGTCCCAGGAAGCTGGCATGCTGCCTTCTGTTTTCCTCTGCCTGAGCCTGGGCATCTCCGGGAATTGGGTGCCCTTGGGGGGAACAGGGCCATGCACTGGTGGGTGGGGGCGTGTCTTGGGAAGGAAAGGGTAGGGATCTTCTCTCAAAGAAGTGATGCTAGATTTATGTTTCTCCTGAGATGCTATTGGCTCCCTTTTGGCAACTGGAGAACTACCTTTTGCCCTCCTGTGTCCTCCACAAGGCACTAAGCCACATCCCAGGACCAAAGCCATAGGTTCTGACGTTGGATTTGATGACAGGGGCTCTGCGGGGACATAGTCTCGAGTGCCAAATTTGATTTTTCGCTCCAGGTTATTCTTAATTACTGTGACGAACAAGAAGAGCTGAGGACTTTCTCAGGACCCCTGATCAGGTAAATTATCTTAAGTGCTGCCAAGTGAGGGCTTTTGAACCTACAAAATCTGCCTGCCCAGTTCAGCATTTGGGGAATTTGCTCTTGGCTTCCTTGAAAGAAAATGTCTGTCCCCCGCAGAGTGGAATACTCTGTGCAACAAGACAGAGGCAAATGTGGCCTGAGCCACTGTGACAAGCAATTCGATAGCTGAAGGGCAGAGAGAAAATTAGGATTAAAAATCTGAAAACAGTTCTACTTTGCAGGAGCTACATGGTAGCAGGTTTTAGCATTCTGAGTCCTTAATAGGTAGAAATATTACCTATTTCTGGTAGAAAAGTGGAGCACAGCCTGGGAAATCATAGACAAGTGGTTCGGAGTGGGAAAAAAATTCTTGCCTCTTTCTGGAGAGAAATAGCATGGTGTGTGTTGAGTTTCTGGACAGCGTGCAAGTCTGCCCTCTGCAGGATTGAGCTAGAACTGCTTTTAAATTCCTAGTCCTGTTCTGATAAATATTCAGGACACTAGGCTGTGGAGAGTCCT
The DNA here is from genome assembly GCA_002007465.1 of Ailurus styani. Classification (NCBI taxonomy): domain Eukaryota; kingdom Metazoa; phylum Chordata; class Mammalia; order Carnivora; family Ailuridae; genus Ailurus; species Ailurus styani. The sequence continues at coordinate 3,374,819 of LNAC01000213.1, read as the reverse complement.
GGCTGGAGTCAGAGGACCCCGGTCCTTGGTCCCTGAATCCTACTAACTAGAGGTCCCATGGCAGACAGGTCAGTAAGTCCTCTCTGAGTTTTAGTTTGATGTTTGGGAAATGACGTATCACCACTGTGCCTGCTTTCAGTGTAAGGAAGCCCTGTCTATATCATCACTACCATATAAACTTATTCTTATATTGAAGCTTCTGCCACCAAGAAAAGCCTGTAGTATTTTTTTTTTAAGAATTTATTTACTTGAGAGAGAGAGAGAGAGAGAGAGAGAGAGAGAGAGCAAGAGAGAGAGCACAAGCTGGGCTGGAGTTCGGGGGAGTGGCAGAGGGAGAAGCAGACTCCCCGCCGAGCAGGGAGCCTGAGGCAGGGCTCTATCCTAGGACTCTGGGATCATGACCTGAGCTGATGGCAGGCGCTTAACTGACTGAGCCCCCAGGGCCCCTAAGCCCATAGTATTTTGACAGTTCTTCAAGTAGAAGTAAGCATTGAATCTATTTCTCGAACCTAGGTATGTGGATATGGGGTAGAGCCCTGAGCTGGGTGTGTGGACAGTAGGGGGCTGGTCCCAACATGACTGATTTTATTGAATGACCTTGACCAAACCATATTGTGCATTTATTGATTACTTAGTACACGATACAAAATTTGCTAATTCCTTTTATATGAAGGTTGGTTTTTTCTCATTATCCCTATTTTCGGGGAAAAAGCAGAGGTTCAGACAGGATAAGAACCTTGAATAAGCTGAGAAGTGGCAGGGTGGATTTAAACCCCGGGTTGTCTGACTTCAGAGTCTGTGCTCTTGCCTGCTGTCCCGTGCAGTCCCTGGGCCTCAGTTTGTTCATCTGTAAAATGGAGAGGGTATACAAGAGAATCTTTGAGGTCCCTTCCTGTTCTACAGACTGGTGCTCCAGCCCTGGGTTATGAGGCTTCTCTCAGGGCCCCCACCCTCTGCGGGCATCCTCACAATGCAGAAGGAGCCCGCGATCCTGTGCGGAGAAAGTGTCCGCCCCTCACTCTTTGCTCCCTGAAATCTCTCCACAGGGAAGATGTGCACAAGGTGGACATCATGACATTCTGCCAGCAGAAAGCAGCTCAGAGCCTAAAATCTGACACACAGAGGAGCAGAGACTCAGCTCTACTGTGGCAATTGTTGGTTCTCCTTTGTCGGCAGAACGGGGTAAAGTATGATGGCCCTGACGGGCGGGCAGGTGCAGGCTGGATTGCAATTGAAGTCTTTCTGGGAGAGAGAAGGTTCGGTTTATGGCATGATTGTGAAAGATACATTAAAGAAGCAACGGATGGCCCTAGGGGAAAAAATTGCTCAGAGGTCAAGCCCTTTTGCTAACGAGAATCTTTTCCCTGCCCTTCTCCGTGGGCCTGGGGTCATCGTACAGCTCTTGGGTTACTGTCCCAACCACATAATACATCTGTAAGAGTGTGCATAGTCTGGTGGTCCCTGTGGTTCCCGACAGGCAGAAAATACCCGAGAGTGTATGAGAGTGAGGCTGAAGTTTGAAATACAACAATCCAAGGAGGGAGGGTCTCATGTGTGCTCGTCCGCCTCCTCATGGAGAAGGCAAGAGCGCCGGGGCTGGGGTGCGAGCTCGAGGACAATAGGATTCTCCCTCAGGCCGACCCTCTTTGCCCTGCAGTCCATGGTGGGGTCTGACATCGCGGAGCTGCTCATGCAAGACTGCAAGAAGCTGGAGAAGTACAAGAGGCAGCCGCCAGTGGCCAACCTCATCAACCTGACCGATGAGGACTGGCCGGTGCTGAGCTCAGGGACCCCGAACCTGCTCACCGGGGAGATTCCACCCAGCGTGGAGACACCTGCACAGATTGTAGAGAAGTTCACTAAACTGCTCTACTATGGAAGGAAGAAGGCAAGTGTGGCCCCTCCATGCCTGTTTTAAAAAAGTAACTCCACCCCACCCCCAGTTCTATGAGCAACATATATTCATTTTATAGCACTTAAGAAGTTCAGAAAGGTACAAAGAAAAAAATTATACAGTCTTATCATTAAGAGATATTATCTGTTGGGGCACCTGGGTGGCTCAGTTGGTTAAGCGTCCGACTTCAGCTCAGGTCATGATCCTGGGGTCCTGGGATCGAGCCCCGAGTCAAGCTCCGCATTGGGCTCACACTCACTAGAGAGTCTGCTTGTCCCTCTGTCCCTCCTGCCACTCCTGCTCTCTCTGTCTGTCAAAAAAAATAAATTAAAAAAAATTTTTAAAAGATTTTACTTATTTATTTGACAGAGAAAGCACACAAGCAGGGGGAGCAGCAGAGGGAGAAGGAGAAGCAGGCCCTCTGCTGAGCAGGAATAAATAAATAACATTTTAAAAAAGATAACATCTGTTAACATCTTGATATGTTTACTTCTAGCATTTTTCTATGCATGTATATTAAAAATAAAGTTAAATTACATATATAATTATTTCTATTTTTTCACTTAAGATTATATGGTGTAATACTCTCATGGCATTAAAATGTACCATTTAAAAAATGGACAATGTTCCACTATATGAATGTATAATATTTTATTTATCTAATTCACTGTTTGAATATATAGGCTATCTACAATGCTGTCACCCATTATAAATTATACAATTTGAACATCTTATTATATAAATCTTTGACTCATCTTCTTATTTTTTTAGGATAGATTCCTAGAATGGAACTATGGGTTAAAGTATATGCACTTTTAGAAGATTCTTCACATACACACTAAATTAGTTTCCAGGAAGTTTGTTTACAAATGATGTCCCCACCAGCCATAGCTAACATATGCCTACCAATATCGAATACTTTAATTCAACAGATGAAGTGGTATCTTGTTTATTTTTTGATATATAAATTAGATGATGTTAATCTTTATATTACTCAAAAATTTTAATTGCGGTATTTGACAAAATTGTAGGATATTTACAGTGTACAGCGTGATGACTTGATATACAAATATCACAAATATATTGTGAAAGGATCCTCCCTGTGGAGTTAATTAATAATATTCATCACCTCACATACTTACCTATTTTTATTTTTATTTACTTACCTATTTCTTTATGGCTCGTTTAATTTTGAAGTTGAACTCACATTTTACAAAAGTCTTTTTTTGGGGAAAGATTTATTTATTTATTCATTTGTCAGAGAAAGAGAAACACAGCGAGAGAGGGAACACAAGCAGGGGCAGAGGGAGAGGGAGAAGCAGGTGTCCTGCTGATCAGGGAGCCTGATGCGGGGCTTGATCCCAGGACCCCGGGACCATGACCTGAGCCGAAGGCAGACGCTTAACTGACCTATCCATCCAGGCGCCCTTCACATTTTACAAAAGTCTTAAGGGAAATGTAAATAAATATTGGAATGTATGATTGAAATAAATTTAAATCAGTATGATTCAAAACTCAAAAGATAAAAGGGATATAGTGGAGAAAATAATGCCCCCACCTTCTCAGCCACTGAAGTGCTATTTCTGAAATATCCACAGATATTTTCAGCATATATAATTATTTTCTCCATTTTTAATAGCTCACTATATACTATTTCTTCTTCTTTTCTTTTCTTTTCTTTTTTTTTTTAAGAGATTTTAAGTAATCTCTACACCCAACATGGGGCTCAAACTCACAACCCCAAGATCAGGAGTTGAAAGCTCTATAGCCAGCCACCCTCTACCTTCCATTTCTTCACCATTTTTTTCATTTAACAAAATATCTTAGAAAACACTCTATTTTGGGCTTGGCAATTGTTTTCTGTAAAAGAAGGACAGACAGTGTGTGTGTATATATATATATATACACACACACACACACATACATAAAATTATATTGACTTGAATAATCTCTACACCATGTGGGGCTTGAACTCATGACCCTGAGTTCAACAGTCAGATGTTCTTCCAACTGAGCCAGCCAGGAGCCCCAGACAGTAAATGTATAAGATTTTGCAGGCCAGTTGCACCTGCTCAATTCTGCTATTGTCAAGCAAAAGCAGCCACAGACAATATGTAAATGAATGGGTGTGGCTGTGTTTTATTGATGGACATAGAAATTGGAATTATATATAATTTTCATGTGTAATGAAGTATTATTATTTTTTATTTTTTTCCTCATTTAAAAGTATGAAAAGTTATCCTTAGTTTGTGGGCTATATCAAAATAGACAGTGGGCTGGATTTGGCCACATTTTCCTGCCTCTTGCTCCTTTTAATGTATAAATATCTTCTTCATTATTTTTTATGGCTGCACAGATTTCTAAAGATAAATTATAATTAATTTAACTAAACCCTGATAGATTGACATGTAGATGATTTTACAGTCTTCTGCTATTACAGATAATGCTGCAGTAACAATGAAAGTCATTTTGCCATGTGGGAGAATACACATATGATTTCTAGAATTGTCCCCGGAAATGGAAGTGTTGAGTCAAAGGGTACATGGCTTGAAATTTTGAGAAATAGTGACAAATTGCCTTTTTAGAGCTTGTACCGATTACTCTACCAGCAATACGTGAGGTTGCCCATTTCCCCACTCTCACCAGCTCAGTGTGTTTCCAAGCTTTTAATGTGTACCAACTGAGAGGTGAAAAATGTATATAATTCAGTGTAGTTATTTTCATTTCTCTTATTATAAGTACAGTCTACTATCTTTTAGTCTGTGAATTTTTTGTCATGGATTTTCTACATTTTTCTGGTGGATTTTTGATCTCCATTTATTGATTTGTAGGAGCTCTTTATTTTTAAGGACCTCCTGTACAAAATTACAGATGATATTTAGAAATGGTGGGTGATATTTTTGGGGGGTGATATTTAGAAAGACTTTCCTACTTCAAAATTAAGTTATGAAAATAAAGTTCAAGTACTTTTGTGACTTCACCTTTACATTTGAATTTTTAATCTCTGTTTATTTGTATATGATGCTATATTTTATTTATTTTTAAAAGAGTTTATTTATTTGAAAGAGAGAGCACAAGTGGGGGAAGGGGCAGAGAGAGAGGAAGAGGGACAAGCAGACTTCCCACTGAGGGGAGAGCTGGATGTGGGGCTTGATCCCAGGACCTTGGGATGATGGCTTGAGTTGAACTCAGGTGCTTAACCCACTGAACTACCCAGGTGCTCCAGTGATGTTAAGTGAGTGCAAGGCATGATACTCAGCGAAAATCAGTGGGGTCATATGCTAGCCATCCCCTGTTCATTATATAGTAGGGACGTGCAATTTCACCAGTGATTTATTTATTCAGTAAACATTTATTAAGCAGTCACTACTTCTAAGGCATTGAACCCAGTGGGGGATAGAGAGATAAATCATTAATAATCTCTTTCCTTAAGAAAGATTAAGTAATGACCGTAACAATAACAAAAGCAAATATTTAAAAAATACTGTCTATGTACCAGCACTTACTTAACATGTTACATGCATTGTCTCATTTATCTTCATAGAAACCCTGTAGGCTAGGTTCAATTCTTGTTTTATGTACTTACAAATGAGGAAAGTTACTTAGTCATAGATATTCAGATATAGGCAGCCTGACCTTGGACTTCTAACCATCCACTGCACCACCTGTCATACTTGGACCCAAAGCTGAGCAGGGGATAGGTAGACTACTTTGGGAGTTCAGAGTGGCTCGTGAGGAGCTGGAGTCCCAAATGTCCTCATATCTTTATTGATATTTGACTGGTTTCTCCTCTCTGGCACTGTGTGAGATTAATATCCTCAGTGTAATTTCTCAATTTCTTCACTTATTCCTACATTATACTGTTGATGCAAATTTTTGAGCGAAGTGGTGATTCCCAACCAATTATTAGTAGTTCCCTTTAAAAAATACTCTTGTGAAATAGTTTAACATATGAAAAGAGTAACTCAACGTCAGTTTTCCTTGTAGTGGATGTGAGGCTGAATTTCCTAATGATGGTGGTTTAAATTTGTTCTCTCTTTTCAAATAAGATAGGGTGGGAGATGTTGGGATGATCAAAGAAATTTGCACCTGGAGCTCAAGTTACCTCATTAGTGAATTTCTGTCCAAAAATCACATTATTTTTGAGTACTAAGGAAATGATTAATACCAGGTCAAAACCTCAAATCGAAATTAAGCTCTTACTAAATAATTCTGAAAATTGAATGAAAAGATGTGTGTGTTAAAATTTACAGCTTCTAACTGGCCTCCCCAAGTTAATGGTGTCATTCATTTGGCATATGAAGTTGATAGTTAACAAACACTTGGTAGTTAACAAGCAATTAGTTATAGTACTAGGTGGGGCGGGTTAACCGCTATGCATACTAGCTTAAAGACAGTAGCAACTTTTTCTATTCACATGGGAGTCCTGGGCCAGGGAACAGAACAGCGGGGCATCCCTCCTCCACCGAGTAGTTCAAGGACTTGGTGTGGAGGAGACTGAACACTTTCCTTCCAGCCAGCCCTACGGGGAAAAGGGCAGGGAGGCTTGGGCAAGGGGCTTCTAGGAGCCAGATGTGGAAGCAGCACACAGCGCTTCTATTCCCATTCACAGCCTGGAACTCAGCCACTTCTAGGTGCAAGGGAGGCGGGAAAATTCAGTGCAGGAAGGAGAGCGTGGGTTTTGGTGGGGAACTAGCAGTCTCTACCACAGCTGCAAAAACAAATGATTCCTTTAATGTGCCCCCATGAATATCAACTTTCCCCCTGTATTTTGAGGCTCAGTCCTTAGGTTCCTAAAAGCATTGTGTGATGTCTGCTAAAGACATAAGTCTACATGGAAACTATATCTGAGGGGCAGCTACGAGCATAATGGGTTTGATCAAGTGAAAGCTGGAGAAGGGACATCTTAGAAATACGTGCCAGTTAGAGCTCCTTTGTTGCACTCGCAGACTCTGAGTCTTCCCAGGAGCCCAGCCGGTATGGCTCAGGGGCGGCAGTACCCAAACACCATCACGTGTTGTCGGTAGAAGCAGGTGAGGAGGGCCGTGTTGAATGCGGTGTGTTTTTGTCTTCAGGAAGCCTTGGAGTGGGCCATGAAGAACCACCTGTGGGGCCACGCTTTGTTCCTCTCCAGCAAGATGGACCCAAGGACCTACAGCTGGGTTATGAGTGGGTGAGTGAGCTGGGTGCTGGCCAAGGAGACCAGTGGAGCAGAGAGGCCTCCCCCCACCAAGGGCTGGGCTGGTGGGGAGAAATGCAGGGTGCCCCGGGAAGCTGCACGCACCAAGAATCCTTCCAATTTCTCTTTTCTGACCTGGATATAGGATATCACTTCTCTAGATTCTTATAACCTAGACCTGGACACATTCTTTCTACCTGCTTGATAAATATTTTAGTAATGTTTCTCAGGTGTGTCCCCACAATTTTGTAGGTTTCTACAGTCTGGTGGGTCTCTTTGGGAGGGGCTATTCTAGATAGTTCCATCCGTAAGGGACGAGGTGGCCACTTATGGTTAATGGAGCATAGACCTGAGAGTTAGGAGTTGCCTACTGCTTAGTCTTGCAGTGGGGAATGTGGGCGCTGAGAGGACGGTCGGGATAGCGGGGAGCAGTAGGAACAGGCTTTATAGGACTGGGGATTGGATGCAGCAAGTCTTCATCTAGGGCCGGCGGACATGACGAGACCTGAGGGATGTGATTAGTCAGAGATCACCCAGCACACTGAGACCAGGAAGAATGGCCAAACCAGGACAAGACAGGATGAGAGGCTGACTACATGGCCAGGAGTTTGGAATAAGTGGGAGTAAGTGGAGGAGCTGGGTGTCAGGTGCTGGAGAAGGAAGCGTTTCTGAGTAAGCCCCTCGGGCTGCAGCCAGATCCGTGGGAGGGCAGGGACAGGCGTGTGGCGGGGTGGGTGGGGGGGAGGGCCGGGGGCCCCTCCCATAAGGGGCAGGCTTGGATCTGACAGGGAGAAGGATGTTCCCTCAAAATGTTCCTCTTCCTGTGTTGGTAGAAGCTGTGAAACTGTGAACCTCTCAGCTTAACTCAAGTTGAAATTGGCCATAAATTGGCTGTTGGGCAGTTGGCTGAGAAGATTGCACCTGCCTTCGCGGCTGTCACACTACCCTTCCCCATCCGTGGATTGTCTTTTCCACCCTAACCGTCAGTCTTGGCAGGGACTAGGAATGCCTCTTGGCGTTATGCTCAGGGGGGTGAGGAGCCCCGGAGTTTTATTATGATAAGCGCTCCGAGCTTGCGAGGCAAGGGTGCCATTAAATAAAAGACCCGTGTTCTGAGGGATGATTCTCCTTTGGGTTTTGGAAATGAACATCCCACAACCCCACGTTAGAGCATACATCTCTGCTACAGATTTTTGCCTTGGGCCATTGATTTTTGATGGGGCCCAGTGAATTGTGAAGAGTATCTCTTACTGAGTATGCTTAAATCTCAGATCGGCCATGGAGCTTATTATATCCTTGTTAAGCATATCCCACGGTTTGTCATCAGCAGGATCGTTTCTGGTCCCTGCTCTACGCCTCTTTGGTTACTGGAAATGGCTATTTAGTGCTTGCGTGTAAAAGCAGTGCAGAGCCAGGCTAGTCGTGAGCCCGAGAAGGAGAAGCCAGCCCGCAGCGCGGGGGGTGGGCAGGGGGCTGCTGTTTCTGGGGAGGAGTCGAGGGTGCCGACTGGGGAGAGGGGCCCACCGAGAGGAGGTTTGGCTTGACTGCGGGGGCTCTCCAGGGACCTGTGAAATGTGGGGGGCGTCCTTTCCACGCCAAAGAGACCCTAGAGAAATGGTTCCTCAGGAGTTAGGGTGTCGGTGCCAAAGTGCAGGAACTCTCCCCCAACAGGGCGCTCTATGTGGGGCGTGTGGCAGAAGGAAGATCCTGTCAAGCCCCCCAAAAGTGAGAGTGGCAGAAGCACAACCGAGAGGCCAAGAGAAATTCATGTTCCAAAAGAAGCTGCTGAAATCAAATAGAAAAATAAGGGAGCTTTTGTCCCGCTTGGCTCGGTCGCCCCTAATGGTCACCTCTCTCTGCAGCTTCACCAGCACGCTGGCCGCCAACGACCCACTGCAGACCCTCTTCCAGTTCATGTCGGGGAGGATCCCACAAGCAGCCACGGTACTCTGTGTGATGGGACTCCTTCAGTACCCCAGCATCCTAGGGGCTTAGGGGCTGGGGACAGTTTGGGAATGAGGTGATGACTTTAATGAGTTTTATTTTTAATTTTAGCAGGGGCACAGGCAGAGGGGGAGGGAGAAGAGAGAGAGAGAGAGAGAGAGAGAGAGAGAGGGGGAGAGAGAAAAATCTCAAGCAGACTCCCCGCTGAGCACAGAGCCTAACTCGGGGCTCAATCTCACAACCCTGAGATCATGACCTGACTAAAATCAACAGTCAGAGACTCTCAACCGGCTGAGCCATCACGGTGCCCCAAATGATGATGACTTCAAAGACTAAACATAAATAATAATTGTGTGTTAATCACCTACTGTGCGCTTGGCCCTGTGTTGAGCACTTGGCTTCATATTATCTCATTTAATGCACAGAGGAAGGAATTATTGTCCCCGTTTAGCAGATATGGAAACTGAGGTGCAAAGGTATAAAATGACCTGAGATCACAGAGCTTGGAGAAGTGGAGCCAGGATTGGCTCAGATCTGTCTGATCCAAAGACCTTGCCCTTTTCACAACAGTACAGCTGCCCGCATTGTGTGCGTGGATAGTGACAGAGCGCACTGTTCCCAGGTTTCCCTCCACGAGGCTGCCCTTCTTTCCCACCGCTGCATAGAGCCTGAAAGGTTGGACATACTCCATCTCACATGTTGTCTAGAGTTGGCTATAGCTTCGGAGAAGTCTGAGGCCAGCTTCATGTTTTCCTCCTGAAAATAGACTTGATCTTTTTGCCCCAAAGTATCCTTCTTTATCCTTGAAGTCAGTAACTTTATTGGGATCTATGTTGACGTTGGCTGTCTGGGTCAGTTTTTTTCTTGGTACATGGCATGCTCTTTTTTCTTTTTTAAGATTTTATTTATTTGACACAGAGAGACAGCGAGAGAGGGAACACAGCAGGGGGAGTGGGAGAGGGAGAGGCAGGCTTCCCGAGGAGCAGGGAGCCCAATGCGGGGCTTGATCCCAGGACCCTGGCCTGAGTCGAAGGCAGATGGTTAACGACTGAGCCACCCAGGCGCCCATACAGCATGCTCTTTTAATATCTGTGTTCATATTTTGCAGTTCAGGAAATTTTTCTTGAGTTATATCCTTCAATATTGGTTTTGTTCCATTATTTTGGTTTTTTTTCAGGAATTCCATGTATGCATAATTGTGTATAGATATGAATATATACATATACACATGCAGATTATATGTATATCATTTTCTTTTTAAAACACTTTTTTGGTTTCTTCCTTCCCTCCTTCCTTCTTTCCCTCCTTCCTCCCTCCCTCCCTCCTTCCTTCCGTCCTTCTTTCTTCCTCTCCCCTCCTCCCCCTCCCCTTCTTCTCCT
>LNAC01000213.1:3337666-3363897 GCA_002007465.1 Ailurus styani | reverse complement strand
CTCCTCCTCCTCCTCCCCCTCCCCTCCTATCATTTCCACCCTGTGTGTCCCTACTGTGTTTTCATCACCGTCTCTTCATTTTTGTGCTCTTGCCATTTTTGTCTTGATTTCTTTGATTTTTCTTCCACGTTTTCCCCGAGCTCTGCAGGTCATATTTACCTCTTCCTTCTGTCTGCTGTCTCTTTCTTGGGCTCTTATAACTTAGCTTTAGGCCCTTGCTTCATAAAAAATTGTTTCATTGTTTTACTTAAATTCAGAAGTGTTTGCCAATAACTTCTTTGTTTCATGGTAATATTTTTCTAGTGAGTGTTCCTTCTACCTTCCATCTATTTTCATAGATTTTCATCTATTCCTTTTCATCTATTTTCATGTTACTTGCCTCTTATCTTTATAGTGAATTCATACAGTTTCGATCCTTGACAGGAGTGGAGTCTTCCCTGGGCCAGCTGTTTGGGGCAGGTCTGGGGTGTGCTGGGGAGGGGCCAGGGCCACACGGCGGCTGACCGGCCTTTCCCGCACGATCTGGAGTGTTCGGTGGGTATCCGTGTAGCCTTGGCTTTTCCCCAGCCAGCGGAGACGGCTGTGGGATCCTCTCCTTCGGGAGTTCTCTTTCTGCTTCCTCCTGAACTCTCCTCTGCTCAATCTCTACTACTTTTGGCAGCTTTTTCTTGTATTCCAAGGTTTGAGTTTTTGCTGATACCTAGGTTTTCATGAAAATGGACTTCACACTTTTGCTTTTTTGTTCTTATTGCTTGGGGACAAGTCCTAGAAAAGGAAAGGGAAACGATGGCTCTCCTGCCCTATTGTCAAGCCCACTGGCTATATGGGAACACAGAGTGCTCACGGGTCCTCTGAATGGCTGTGCGCTGCCATGAAATCATCGTGTCGTGAAGCAGGAAATGATGTAATCAATGTATGGTCCATTGGGTCTCCCTGCGACAGGAGAGGTAGCTAAATGCTCCCTGCTTTTAGGTGAGAAAACCGAGAAGCCAGAGGTAACGTGCCAGTGCGGTATTTGATCTTAGTGTTTGAGGGTTTCCTCGCATCGTGGAATCCAGTAAAAGGCTAGTCTTCAGTTACTTGGAATGAGTGGAAAAAGCATGGCAGCCAGAAAAGCCAGATGACGGCTTCTACCACAGGTTTAACCAGAGTCTGCTCCTTACTGCTCTGTGAACTTGGCCTTCTTACCTAATCTCAGGATGTCAGGCTTTCCTCTTTGTGGGCATTTTGATGCCTCACCAATAGAGTTATTGTGAAAATTACAGGAGAGAGAATATCTGAACACATATCAACCACCATGCTTGACCCATTGAAGTGAGTTGGCTGCTTGCTGTCTCTTGAGCACCCTTTTTCTCCATAGATCAGCTTTACAGTGAGTTTTTTCAAATCACCTGGGGGAAGAGACAGGAGAATGACTTATAAGTGTTTGTTCTTTTCAGTAAGGATTTTTCTTTTGCTCATTTTTTTCATTCCAGCAAGAAAGGCGTGGCTGACATGGGGGTAATAACAGTACCCAATGCATGTGATTGTTCACAGGAGAAACGCTTAGCACTGAGTATGGTTCACGGGCAGGGTGCGGCAAGTGAGAACTGCTATTCCTGTGATTTATCATCGCCCCCCTCATTCACACTGCATCACCCACATAAACAAAGAGTAACCATAAAATGCTGTTGGATAAAGCATCTTTTGTTCCTTGGGATAATTACAAAGACTAAATAATTACGAATTGTTCTGACCTCCAAATCTTAGCTATTACTACTGTCCATCTCCTGCTCTACCCGTTCTGTGTAACAAACTGGGAAATAGACTTGTCTGAAAATCACCTCTTTCCTTTTGTTGGGTGTGTGTGTGTGTGTGTGTGTGTGTGTGTGTGTATTTGTGCCTACATGTCATTTATAAAGAGCAAACTGTGGGCAAAGCACTATGCTATGTACTTGACCTGGCTATCTTATTTTCTTGTCAACACTACCCCTGGGGGTGCCTGGGTGGCTCAGTGGGTTAAAGCCTCTGCTTTCGGCTCAGGTCATGATCTCAGGGTCCTGGGATCGAGGCCAGCATCGGGCTCTCTGCTCAGCAGGGAGCCTGCTTCCCCCCCTCTCCCTCTGCCTGCCTCTCTGCCTACTTGTGATCTCTCTCTGTCAAATAAATAAAATCTTTAAACAAACAAAAACACTACCCCTGTTAGGTAGAAATGATGATCTCCATTCAAGAGATGAGGAAAAAAGATTTTGAGAAACTTGTTCAAGGTCACAAAGCAAGTAGGAAGCAGCCTGTGTGGCTCAGGCAGTTGAGAAGCTGACTCTTGATTTTGGCTCAAGTCCTGATCTCAGGGTCGTGAGATGGAGCCCTGTGTGGGGCTCTGTGTTCAGTAGTGTTCTGCTTGGAATCTCTCTCCCTCTCTCCCTTTCTCCCTGCCCACCCCAGCGCCATGCCCCGCTGTGCTCCTGTGCTTTAAAATAGATAAATAAATCTTAAAAAAAAAAAAAAGAAAGGAAGCAGAACTCCAGTTGAATCCAGGGCCGGAATTGTTTCTTTGGGCTCATATTGTTTCTTTTTTGATACTTCCTGTCTTGAAATCCCCCTTCATTCTGGAGAAGGGAGGCCCAAGCCCCACCCTTTGGGGTATGTTCCCTATCCGCACTCTATGTGCACCCTACTGCCCCCTTGTGGAGCTCTGCGGCTTCTGCACTGTCCCCGGAGGGAGGTGGCACAGTCCTCAGCTGGGAGCAAGATGAATGGGGGACTGGGTGCTGGCTTGGGCCAAATGGCCTGCTTTCCTCATCATTCAAGTGGCCATAGGAATTCAACTTCTAGGGTTGTTGTGAAAGTTAACTAAGGTGATGTGTGTGAAAGGCCTTTGTCAAACCAGAAAACACAAGCCATGTGGTAAGGTATTAAGGCCTAGGGTTCCCCTGACTTTGAACTGGCTAATGAGGGTTCTTCATATGAGTCAAGGATATTTGGTCTTCCTTCTCCCATCGAAACATCAGGGTTTGTTTTATTTTGTTTTTTTTCTGGATGTTGTCCCTCCCTGTTGGGGTTGGGGGGCACCAGGAAGAAATCTGAAAATCAGGAAGTGATCAGTAGTGTCTTTTATGTACCTACCTCCTGATATACTTATGAATGTATGTATGTGCACATGTCTGTCTGCTACCCATCCTTCTAGGAGTCTAGCTTTTTAAGAAGAGATCTCAAAATCAATGAAGGACAGTGCTGCAGGCGGGTGTAAACCGCGTTGCCCGAACTCCAAACTAGGAGATGGACAACTTGCTTCTCCTACACTCTGGCCAGTGCTATGTTAGTAAATCTCCCATTTTGTCTGTTGCCTTTCAGTACTGTGCAGACAAGCAGTGGGGAGACTGGAGGCCTCACTTGGCTGTGATTCTGTCGAATCAGGGTGGGGACCCAGAGCTGCTTCAACGAGCGATTATCACCATGGGGGACACCCTGGGTAAGCCGAAGCCAGCCCCCCGTCCTCTTCTCCTCGGCATCTCCAGGAGGTGCCACCTGGAGGCATCTCCAGGCCACCTTTCAACATCTGTCCGTGGGCTCGTAGGTGCTATGCAGGGTCCGAGTCTGCACCCCAGGCTCTCCTTTGACCCAGGAACCTCTGCGTTCCTGGAAACTCCAGGAAAAGGAGTGTCATTCTTGCCTCCATTTCCCAGAATTTCTGTGCAAGCCAGTGCAGTCCAGGCACCCGAGATTCGGGCTATGCTTCTATAGGAGGCGACTCTCAGCAGTTGGCTTTCTATCCCTGGTCAGACTTCCTTGAAGATGGAGTTAACCCTGGGGAACCTCACCTCCTGTTATGGTTAGATGTACAGTGACCCAGCTTAGTCAGACAGCAAACTCTTTCTCAGCCCAAAATACCCTGGGTAATTGTGTAGTCTGCTCTTGCATTCTCTCTCAGTGAATGTGGCCTTATAAACACTTCGGGGCTATTGGATGTTCCAGCTCAGTGGTTCTCAAATTTGGTCAAGGGGCAGAACATCTAGGAATCATGATAGTCTTTGTAAACTTTGTGACATAACACTCTGTTAAACTGAAAATAGCAGGGTGTCAGGTTTGCCAAGTCTGCTGGCAGGCTGCTCACACTCGGTCAGAAGGGCAAGTAGGTTTTGTTTAGTCCTTCCTGGGTGCCAGGCATTGTGCCGGGTACTTTACCTACTTGAATTAATTCAGTTTTGAGGTAATGGAAAATGTATGGGAGAACATTCTGGAAATGGGAACAAGCTGGTAATTATTGTGAATTTTATGAGCCCTGGGAAAAGTTTCCTATTGTTTGACTTTAGCAGGAGGAGCATTAGTGCCCCAAGAAGTCTAATTGAAAAACGGCTGCTCCCCATGGCGCGCTTCTTGGCTCAGGTGTAGGCATCTGCCCCCTTTCACTCTCAGGAAGGACTAACATGCTTAGCAAATTCCTAATCATAAATACAGGAGGGGAGCAGGAATTAGCGACCTATTTTGGCCAAAGAGAACTGAAATGGAAGGATGTCTGAAGCCGAGAATGTGGGTGGGAGAGGGCGTGTGGTTCGGGGCGTGACTCCTGACTCAAGCCGTTCTCCCCTTGGCCGCTGTGACCCCCGCGCCCCGCTGCCTTCTCCCTCCCATCCTGCCCAGCGGGTGGGTCTGTGACGGGGGCTTGCTCTCCTCCTCCTGCAGCAGGGAAGGGGCTGGTGGAGGCCGCTCACTTCTGCTACCTCATGGCTCACGTGCCCTTCGGCTACTATACCGTGAAGACCGATCATCTGGCCTTGCTTGGCAGCAGCCACAGGTACGCGCTCTTCTGGGGAAGGGAGTGGGAAGAACGTTTTCCGGGGGATTGTTTTAGCCCTTGTTGAGTTTCTTGTCCTCCCCTTCCATTTTCCTGTGTGAATTTCAGCTACTGCTCCTCCCCTCCTCTGGGGGTATTTTCTGCACGGGGCTGGGAAGGGAGGGGCCCAATGGATGTCGCAGCCCACCAGCAGGGGGCCTCAGGCCCCAGTCCTGCTCCCCAAACTGTGGTTGTGTGCCCTTGGGGTGTATTGTGCCGCTCTGACCACTGGGTGGCACCCTGGTTCCATGAGCAGAGGTCACCTCTTCTGACTCGTTAGTGTGATCAGGGCCGTTTGAGGCTCTGTGTTAGGCTGCCCGGGGCCTGGCTCAGAGTCAGCCCTGGGTGGAATTGGAAATTGGAAGAAGTTTATGCTTACTCCTCACACCCCTACACTGACTTTGTGCACAAACTACTCAAAATTCCCCGTTACTTATTCTTTGTTGGCCATAACATTAGGCTTTTCATGCAGACAGATCTTCATACAAGGATCTACAGGTTGGTCTTGTAGACAATGAATAAATGGACAAAAAGACCCGTTTGCTTCCTAGCAGTGCTCCATGTTCTGGTTCTCTCTTCTCCTCTCCTGGGAAGAGTTAAGATTTCCTAAACCCTTACATTGTGCCAGTCATTTTATTTGCATTTTAATGATTTATTAAATCATTACCAATTGACCCTATAAATAAGGTATATTTTTAATCTTTACTTGATAGAGGAGGGAAACCAAAGCACAGAGAGGTTAAATAACTTACCTAA
Source organism: Ailurus styani (assembly GCA_002007465.1). Lineage (NCBI taxonomy): Eukaryota > Metazoa > Chordata > Mammalia > Carnivora > Ailuridae > Ailurus > Ailurus styani. The sequence goes on along the minus strand of LNAC01000213.1, from coordinate 3,358,328 downwards.
GGTAGCACAGCTAGTGCGGAGTCATGCTGAACTTGGAGTGAAACCCTGACAGTTTACTGTCGTGCCAAGCGGCCTACCTCTGCAGAACCATACAGTCTCGTGGCCAGCTCTCTCTGGTCGTGGTCTCTGATGGCGTCTAGTTGGCTTGTCATGTCCCATCTGTGCCAAGCTCTGGCTTGTCCCGTCCCATCTGTGCCAAACGCGGCAAGAAATGCATAGGGGTTCATTCGTCTCCCTCCTGTGTTTGTGTCGCATGAGGGCATTTCTGAAGATAGCCGGGACGGACCATGAGTTCAGATACCATGGCAAGCTGTCGGGGCGCCTGAAGGGGTCTGGGAGCCCCACTTCCTCCTTGGCTGAAAGAACACCCAGTATAGGGACTGTCATTTGATTTTGGCTCAGCTGTCCTCCCCATTCTTGGCCGTGCCTTCCTTTCTCCGTGTCCGTGGGGCCCCACATCACTCCCTCTTCTCTTTTGTTCAGGCCAGGAGTGGCCTCACACAGGTGTGCGTTCTAGGCCTTCAGGGCACTGAGGCTCGCTCCCAGCATGTTTAAGAGGACCATCTAGCACCCGGAGGTGGGGAGGGGAGCAGATTGCCTTAGGGGACCCTCCAGCAAGGAAGGCGGAGGACCCCCAGGACCCCCCCTTTTCTGCCATCTTTGCTCCCCAGCACCTCTGGTGCAGGGCTCTGTTCTGTCCCATCCCCAGCCGCAAGAAGGCGGGCTGAGAGGAGGTCAAACATTCACTGCGGAGTGTCTCTCCTGTCTTGGAGCCGTCCCGGGGATCTGCCCAGGGCAGAAGCGCTACCAGGAGCAGGGCCAGCTGGTGTTCGTCTGCTAGGGTTGAAACCCCTCCCCTCCCCTCCCTCCTCAATTGCTTTTATTATTATTCCCTGGTTTTAGTCAAGAGTTTTTGAAATTTGCAACGACCGAGGCTATCCAGAGGACGGAAATCTTCGAGTACTGTCAGATGCTGGGCCGCCCCAAATCCTTCATCCCTTCTTTCCAGGTAACCGAATGCACGGCGGCCGCCGTCTTAGCGGCAGGTGACCGCCGGCAGCGGGGTTTCCCGCTTGGCTGTTTGGCACAGAGTAGCCGGGCTAAGTCATCAACAGCACTCTTCCTCCGTAGCTTGAGTGTAGGAAGAGTTAGGATGTCTTCTTAGGTCTCCTGAAGGTCTGCATTTGAAGATATGAAAGCAACACATGGCAGCGGCCCCTCTGGATATCAGCTGGTTGGTGTCCAGGGGCGCCCACCCCTCACACCTGCTCAGCAGCAACCTCTGTTCTGCTCTCCCCAAACAGCTCTCTTCTCCTCTGCCCCTTGGCCATCCTGCTGGGGGTGCGAGCACGGGGGCCCCGCCCAGGGGCTGCCTGGTCTGCTCCCTCTGTCTGACCTGCTCCTGCCATCTCTTTTGGACCCCTCTGTCTTCGAGCTCGGAAAGTTCCTTCCGGCTCTGTCCCCCGTCCTCACCTGTCCTTCTTCCTCTCAGGGCTTTGGCTGTGCAGGTGGCGTGCACGCTGTGGGTTCGCCTCTCTTCTCTCAACCTCTTTGCTGGATGCCCTGTTGTCACCTCAGATTCATCAAGACTCCTTCAGTGCCTGTCCCCGGAGTGCACCCGGCCACACACACACACACACACACACACCCCACACAACACAAAGCACAAAACCAAACCTTGAAAATGGGTGAATTAGTTATAAGAAGGGAAATGACCCCATTCGTATCTTCCTGCGGAGTTTTACCAGACTGTCCTTCCCCGGCAAAGCCGTGCCGGACCCGCTCCTTCGAGAGCAGTCCTTTGATCGCTCTCTCCCTTGTTGGGTCATCCCCCCTTTCAGTCACCTCTGGGCGGAGAGTAAGGGGATTAGCTAGTTTTAGTGAATGTGCTCTAGGTGCAGGCACAGCACTTTTGTGTTTTTAGAGTATTATTTCTCATCCTGAGAGGTGGGCATGATTGCCTCCTTTTCCCAGAAGAGGAAACCCAATCTCAGAGGAATTCCATGCTATTGGCTCACATCTCTTGGGTACCATTTGTTCTATGATCTTTGCATAGATTATCTCATCTTTACAATAGCCAAGGGGTAAATAGTATTATTATCTCCATATTATAGTGAGGAAACTGAGGCACGGGGTGGGGGTGCAGTAACCAGCCCAAGGTGGCACGCCCAGTGTGGAGCCGGAATTTGACCTTGGACCTGTTTGATTCCCAAACCCTCACGCTCCATCTCGCTCTGCTCCTTATGCTTCTGTGAATACTGGCCTGCTCTGTGTCAGAGTCATTTCTTTTTCCTTTCTATGTGTCCCCCCTCTCCCCCCCCGCCCCAGTGTCTGGTCCTCTGCCCGCCCACACCGGGCTTTCCGGGTGGGTGCCAGGTGGGTGGGTTTCCTAATAAGAAGTATTTTGATGGTGACTCAGTCTACAGAGACTGAGCTGATGGTGACTCCCATCCCTCTCTCCACGACGCAGGACCTGCAGGCTGGATTTGAAATTGTGCCCATACCCAGGTAGAATGCCCCAAATGGCACAAGGCCCTCCTTGAGATTTGGATGCCAGAGTCAACAGAACCTGGCAGTCAGCTGACTTCCAGGAAGTCTTGTCTACTTTCCTCGCCTTCTATGCCTGCCTGGATGGACTTGTCCTCACCGGCTCTGCTCCTCTTCACAGGTGTATAAACTCCTTTATGCTTCCTGGCTGGCAGATTACGGCCTTGCGTCCCAGGCCTTGCATTACTGTGAAGCCATTGGCACGGCCCTCCTTAGCCAGGAAGACAGCAATCACCCTGTGCTACTAGGGGAACTCATCAAGGTGAGGTTCTCAAAGGGTTCTCTGCACGTGTTTTATCTTCGGTGTTCAGAGAAAGCTGTTGTAAAGCAGCTTAGACTCCACATCCATCTCCTTTGAACATGCCGGAAAATTGGAGCCCATGGCTGTCTTTGACCACGTACACATGCCCAGGTGTGATAAGCCGAGTCCTGACACCCCACAAAGAAACAGGCAGTGGGCGGAGGGTGCTGGGATTGGGAGGTGGGAAACCAGGCATGTGCTCTGCCAGAACCTTAGTCTTGCAACTGCTTTTCTGGGACAGTGAAACTGCACGTTACGGTGAACTGTTCTAATTATAAACGCCGGACTTGGAAAATATATTTTAGTGATTAAAACAGGAAATGATACTTATTAAAATGCTTTTAAATGCATGGAATATTTTATCACATGTGGGATACGTTAGAAAAAGAAAACAAAAACAAATCAACTTTTAGTTCCTGGGGAAGAAAACAATCGGGCAAATATTGTTCCAATTAACTGAAGAAAAATCCATTAGCTGGGGAGTACAGCAGCCCACTGTCAATTTTTGCTTTGCTTTACATGAGGCCTGAGTGTTGGATCCTGTAGCCAAAGACCTATCTTTGTGCTGAGCCCCCTGGCCCTGGTGTCTGCCAACAGGCCGACACTTCAGAAGGGAGTAGAATCTTGCAAGACAAAGTAGTCCCTTGACCAGTAGCATGGGCATTATTGGGAAGCAGGTTAGAAATGCAGACTCCCAGGCTCTACCCAGAATTCTGGAATCAGAATTAGCATTTTGGCAGTCGTCCAGGTGGTTGCCCAGATCACCAAAGTTCGAAGTTTGGGAAACCTCGCCAGAGCAGACAGCCTTGCAGAGATGCAGAGCCAGGTAACACTTTCTTCTTATGTCTTATGGAGGATCTAACACCAAGATGGGTTAATTGTTTATGCTGCAATTTTGGGAAGGTACCTGCTGAATTTGCTACCTCTCAATTATTCTTTGCAATCTAATTTGCAAGGGAGTGAAGACAGTCTTTCTCCTCTTCCCTTATTGCCTCATTCCCCACTATGTTCTATTTCTCCTTTCCCATCTTTTACGTCCACCCCTGACCCGGCTGGAAACCTGGCACAGCTAGCAGAGAGACTGAAGCTGTCCGATCCCTTGGTTGTAGAGAGATGTCGTGGAGACAGGGACCCGGAGCCAGCCTGGCTGGTGCCCCTTCGCAGGCGGTGCGAGGAGCTGGCGGTGAGTGGGGCTGGAGCCAGGCCAGCCGCTGAGACCTTTGTTTCTCTCTTTGCTCCCCTTGCACTGAGTAGGCAGGCACTGACCTTGGCAAATCCCCGACCCCATGGAGGGCCCCAACGTCCCCCAGCTCCCACGAGGCCAGGTTGACCTGGGCAGGGGTGGCGCTCAGCCTCCCGGCTGCTGCCTCTCTCTCTCTCTCTCTGTCTCTTGCGGGTGGAAATGGTTTCCTGTGTCTGCCTGTGAGACCTGGGGCCCTCTTGCCGATCCCCCTTGACACCCTTCTCTGCGGTCCTAGAAGATACATTTTATGACCATTAAAGCTTTCATCTCTCTGTTAGGAACAACGGATCACAGTGGACCCGTGTCACTTTCATGTAATGTAGGGCAATTGCTTAAAAGATTTCCAGGCCTTTCCTTTTTGTTCTGACAAGTGCAAAAGCTGCTGGCTGTAATTGTAACATAATTGGAACGGGGCTGCCTCCCTTCTCTTTCTTCCACTGTTTTGGAAGATAGGACAGGGTAGATTTTTCAAGGCACACGCGGCCCTGACTCCTGTCATGTGCTGCGTACATGGGACTCTAGGCCCCGCGGTTTAGGCCCTTCCTCGGCGAGACGATAAATGGTGCTGGTGTCCTGGTCCCTGCCTGGTCCCTGCCTGCTCTGAGCAGGGCTGAGGCCTCCCTCCTTCCCATGTGCCTCTCCCACCAGCCCTCGCCATTCAGGCGAGGTTCCCCTACCTTGCCACTCCCTCTGAAGTTTCTTTTTGACTTAATTTCTATTTTTTAGAATTTTTATTTATTTTTAAAGATTTATTTATTTGAGAGAGAGAGAGAGAAAGAGAGAGAATGGGGGAGGGGCAGAAGCAGGCGCCCCACTGAGCAGGGACATGGGGCTTGATCCCGGGACCCCGAGATCATGACCCGGGCCCAAGGCAGAGGCTTAACCAACTGAGCCACCCAACTGCCCCGTGCCTCAGTTTTTAAACCATGGTTCCCTGTTCTTGCTTTTGTTTGTGTGGCTTAAAAAGATTTTACTTTCTTTTACCAGCACGAGGTAGCGGCAGACAGTGGGGATCTTGGTTCTGCTCACTCACGTACTTCGGGAGCCAGAGGAACAGCAGGTACCCACACCCATGGCCTGAGCGCATGAGTGCTGGCGCTCAGCGCCTCATCCTATGGGAGGCAGAATTGGGAAACCCTCACCTTGCCCTTCCCAGAGAGCTTCCCTGCCCGTTGAAGCCTGACCCATTGGTCCAGGCACTTCTCCCCACAGCTCCCGGCAGCCACAGGCATCCCGACACTGCTGAGTCCCCTCATTGTGACAGTTTCTGCCCTACATTCAGGCTTTAATACTCATTATATTGTGTTGTGATCTCATGGGTTTCGCCGGCCTTTAGTAGCTTCTCCTCAGAGAGGAAGCCAGGGAGGGTTGATTGTCCATACTTCCTGCCGGTGTTGGGGAGATAGGGAGATCTTTTTGAGCTATCAATTTTGAGTTTTGAGCATTCAGTGGCTATATACATGTGACGTACTTTCCATCAACATGTCCCTCCTTACCCCTTAGGCTGCCTCTGGGTTGGGCAGAAACTATGACCCCCAGCTCGTTCTCTGCCCTTTGCTCCATAGTGGCGTCAGGACAGGGCTTCATCTGTGCTTCTAGCCATTTCCCACCCATTAGCACATCCTTCACGGATGAGCAAGGAGAAGGCAAGTGAGGCAGGCCTTGGTTGCTGTGTCTGGGCTTTGTCGCTGTGTCATGGGACCGGTGAAAGTCAAGGACTGGAGGGGAGCCAGGCTGGGTGTTTGTGAATGCCGCTTCTGCCAGGAAGCAGCTCTGTCTCTTGTCACCCAGTTGAGCATGGGGGTCATCAGCCCCCCCAGCCCCGTGACCTTGGGCCCATCACGGCACACGTCTACACTGCCATCCATCTCGTTGGCGAAATGGCAGAGCCGGAAGGAAGAGTGCCATGCTCACTTCCAGGGCTGATGCTCTGATTCTTTAAAAGCAAAGCCATCGTGTCTGTGGTCTGATTTGGGTTTTAACTGGCACCTGTCTACATTTTCAAACACCCAAGTCCATGAGGAAATCCTTAAAGGAGAAGGTTTGTCCAATAGTAAAAAAGTATGGCATTAACGAGGTGGTAATTTCTACCCTCAGCACGCTAATGCATTTGTTCAAGGCTCGGGGATTGTACACGGGAGGGAGGGAAATCATTCTGTCAACTCTAAGTCATAAGCAGTGAGAGGGCTTACAATCCCTGCTGGACTGTGCTTGTCATCATGTCACGGCAGCCACATCCAGCGGCCTGTCTCTGCGGCTTCTTTCCAAGGAGGACGTGGGCAGGAACGGTCCTGGTGTGATCGGTCCATTCTAATGCCTTATCTCAGGTCTCAGCGGTTTCTCTTTGCCCTATGTCCTTAGAATGCACTTTCCACCATGATCTATCGGGACATCAGAGCAACTCAGGAGCCCTTGGGGACCACTCAGCCTTGTGGCCAACCCTGGAGCCGATGGGCCCGGCCCAGCCCAGCCCACAGCAGCAGCCCCTTCCCCACCAGCTCAGTACCCACGCAGCAGGAGGAAGTGTGGGGCAGACGGGGAGCCCAGTGCCTCTTTACCCGGTTCCTGGGACTGGCGGCAGCCTGGCAGTGACAGGGACTCCTGAAGGAGGAGCCTGGCAGGAACCCCAGCAGATACACCCACCCCTTGGTAAGGCCTGGGTGAGGAGTTTTGAAGGGGAGGAAGCAGAAGAGGGAGGAGGAGCGACCAGTCGGAGGAGTTGGGGTCAGAGCGCATAAAGCCTTGAACAGTGGGTGTCCGTCCTACTACGTGGCAGCCCTGGGGTGGTATCTGCATGCCTCCGGGGGCCGGGGCGCTGCTCCCTTCCCTTGCAGTCTGCCTCTCCAACCGCGCAAGCATAACAAGGCCAGCCGCAGTTCCTTCTGCCCTCCTCTTGACGCATAATTTCCAGGAGAGAGGCTGCAGGGTGGAGGAAGGAGGGAGATGCCGTCTGTCCTCGAGCTCTGTGGTCCTGCACCCAAGAGCTTACTGTCAGAGGTCGCTCACAGAGACCCGCTCTCCCATCCTGCTCCCAAGGGTGGTGGCGATGGGAGACAGAGGGGCTGGCGTGGTGAGCAGTGCTGTGCGACCCCGGGGAGAGCTGGCCACCAAACAGGAGCATTAGATCTTCGACCTGCTAAGACAGCGTCCTGTCCAAGACAGGGGGCTCAAACGGAGGGGAGTGTTTTGGTTTCTGGGATTCCTCAGGAACGGCTTGGTTCAGAGCAGAGGTCAGGTGACCAGCATGTCTTGGGGTGGCTGGAATTGACGGGGTTTTGCATATGGACTTCACACTTACGTGGCTCACTTGGGGTCACGGGCTTGGACCTGCAGCTATTTGGCAGTTAGGAAAGCTGACTGCGTCCCATTCCTTCTTCGGGTTAGAGGGGGAAAGCACAAGTTCAAATCACGATGTTTGTTTGTGTTTTGTGCGGTAGGAGAGAGCACAGCGTCTCAAGGAAGTTTCCAGCATCCCAGTGGTCAAAAAGTTGTGTTCCAGCCTCAGGTGAGAGGACAAAGCACACAGATGCTGAGGTCTACTCTAATGCTTCAGGTGTTTTCCAACGGCCCGGATTTCTTGGCCATGTGCAAACTCCTTCCTCTGTCTGGCTCCCGCTCTCCCTTCCACACTGTACCTTGTTTCTTCCTGTTTCTTTCTATCCCAAATCCTAGTGGTGGGGAGGAGGGCCGTGTTCTTGTTTACGTTCAGTCCACCAACCAGTGTCCATGGGGGGAGGGTGGCGGGACTGAGTTTCATTTTGGCCTCAGAGATCTCTCACACCCTCTCCTCACCTATTGCACCAAACGCTCACCACACCCTGCCCTGTCCTGGGGGACCCTCGATGCTTATTTCTTTATTGTAATTTTTTTAAAGATTTTATTTTTTATTTGACGGAGAGAGACACAGCGAGAGGGGGGATCACAAGCAGGGGGAGCGGGAGAGGGAGAAGCAGGCCTGCCGCTGAGCAGGGACCCCGAAGCAGGCTCGATGTGGGCTTGATGAGGGCTTGATGCGGGCTTGATGAGGGCTTGATGCAGGCTTGATGCGGGGCTCGATCCCAGGACGCTCATGAACTGAGCCAAAGGCAGACGCTTAATGACTGAGCCACCCAGGCGCCTCTCTTCATTGTAATTATTACCTCACTTTTTTTCCAAGAAGGCTCTATGGTAGCTGGGTCTTTTCTCCTCAGTTAGGCTGGAAGGCCTAACTGACCATGCTAGCTGGCTGTCCAGTGAGTGCATTCCCACCCCCAACAGTGGGTATTCGAGATGTTCTTCAGCTTTGTCTGGCTGGAGTGTTTCATTGTATAAATTTGATCACATAAATAGTGGTTATGTCGTATAAATGTCTCAAGTAGTAATGGGGCTGCAGGACTTAAAAAAACCTTTATGCTTTCCTTATTTTTTCTGACTGAAAAAATAGTACATTATTGTTGTAGAAAATTTGAAAAATAAAGTATCATAAATTATCAATCAAATATCACTCATATGTTTCTAAATGTGTACATAAAACTTTATTTCCTGTTTGTTATTTAATACTATAAAATGAGGTTTTCCATGTCATTCACAAATGATTTTTATTTACTTATTTACTTATTAATTTTTAAAATTTATTTTATTGGAAAAGCAAGAGAGAGAGAGAAACAGACAGAGAGCTCAAGCATGTGTGCGTGGTGGGGAGGGGCAGAGGGAGAGGGAGAAGCTGAGTCCCTGCTGAGTAGGGAGCCTGATGTGGGACTCAGTCCCAGGACCCTGGGATCATGACCTGAGCCGAGGCAGACACTTAACCGACTGAGCCACCCAGGTGCCCCTATTTTATTTTATTTTTAAAGATTTATTTATTTGATTGAGAGAGAGAGAGAGAGAATGAGTGGGCGTGCAGGGTGGGGGAGGGGCAAAGAGACACTTAAGCAGACTCTGCGCTCAGCATGGAGCCACACGTCGGGCTTGATCTTACCACCCTGAGATCACCACCTGAGCAGAAACCAGAGTCAGGTGCCTAACCGACTAAGCCACTCAGGTGCCCCCATTAATGATTTTTAATATTGGTATGATAAAGTCCATTGTGTGAAAGCACCATCATCTGTTCATCCATCCATCCATCCATTCATTCACAAATTCCAAGTTCCCCCGTGACTGTGCTGGGGATACACAGGGAACCCACCCTCCTGTGCTTCTGTCTAGTGGAGGTGACTTAACTAAACAACTATGTGCACAAGGGATTTTACTTTAGATGGGGTGGCCGGCGAGGTCCCCTCTGGGGAGGTCTTGAGCAGAGGTCAGAATAGGGGGGCAGACAAGAGCCAGTTAAGTGTCTGGAGAACCAGCATTCAAGGTGGAGGGAGTAGCAAGAACACAGGCCTTGAAATGGGACTGACTTGGTGCCGTGAAGAAAGAACAAGGGACCCGCTGTGTGTAGAAAGCGGGGAGCAGTGGGCTGAGAAACGGGGCCGGAGTGATAGAAGTCGGGTCACATGGGGCTTTGGGGGCCACGGCGAGGAGCTCCAGGTTTTACACCTGCTAAACATTTCAGAAGAGCATGTCTCTCTTCCTTTTCTCTCTTTCCTCCTCTCTCTGAGCTCCCTTTCCTTCCCCTCACATGTAAAATACAGTGGTGGACATTCTAGAGATGGATGTGCAGGACTTGTCTATTTCTTGAATTACTCAACCGGGAGAAATTCCCAGAAGGAGAGTCAGCCTGCTGAGGTTTGAATCCTTACTCTGCCAACTACTAGTTGTGTGGCCTCAGACAGGTTGCCTAATCCTTCTGTGTCTTAGTTTTCTCATATGTAAAATGGGACGATAATAGTCCATCTCACAGGACAGTTGTAAGGAGTAAACAAATCACTATATATAAGTGCTTAGTGTTTACTACCTACTAAATGCCGTACTCAGAATAAGAATTGAAGTTTTTCCTAGATTCGCCAAAGTATTTTCCAAAGGTTGTACCAATTATGCGTTTTGGAATATAAAATGTGAATATAACACAAAAGGACAAATATTGTGTGATTCTGCTTACATGAGGTACCTAGAAGAGGCAAATTCATGGACAAAAAGAATAGAGGCAACTAGGAGCTTGCAGGGAGGGGAAAATGGGGAGTTAGTGTTTAAAGGGCAGAGAGTTTCTGTTGGGATCAATTAAATGTTCTGGAAATAGATTATTAGTGGTGGTTATACAACATTGTGAATATACTGATGCTACTGAATTGTACATTTAAAATGGTTAAATTGGTGAATTTTATGCTGTGTATTTTCCCACGCACACACATATAAAGGCCCATGGGCACATTTTGCTTCCCTCTGCTGCATTTGTTCGCAGTTGGTCTTGAGCAGGTCTGCTAGGATTGAGCTCTCAGATGAACGAGGGTCAGTCTCTGTCCTTCTGGGTGTGTGGGTACCCGTGGGGTGTGTCCTGTCCCTCTTCCTCTCCACAGGTGGCCTTCCACATCCTCTCCTCCAGGCCTCAGCTTAGTTCTGGAACTCCGATGTGGGGTGGGAGCACAGTGGCTGGAAGCCCAGAGGATTAGGGGGTAACACGAGGTTGGCGATTGGGCTCTGTCCTTGTCCTGTGGCCTCCAGCAAGTTATTTCTCCAAGCTAAGACTGATTTCCTCATTGGTAAAATGTGAGCCTGTAAGGCTATCCCACTGATTTACTGAGCGGGCTGATGAGGGAGAACATGCGATTTGCCCTCATAACCTATCAAATGCTATAAAAATGTTCGTTCTTATGTTAATTCCAGGTGCCAGCGATTCCCAGATCACGAAATAATTCTGAGAGTTCCACTGTGTCAGTCAAGGAGGATGAGGAGGAGTCCTCCGATGAGACAGATGATAAATCTTCCCAAAGCCCGGCACAGAAAGAAAAGCCAGGGGACGTGAAAGAGAACACGAAGGTGGAGGGTCTGGTTCCATGGCCACCGTCCCCTTCCCGAATGGTGTGGGGGGCAGGCTTGGGAACCTGGGCTTTGGCTGGACCTCCGACTCCCCACCATCATACTCAGGTGGGCCTCTCTCCTAGTCAGTGCTAGAACCACACCTGTAGGCCCTAAATCTCCTCCTTTCGTTTCCAGAGCTCAGGGTTTGGGTGGTTCAGCTGGTTTCGCTCGAAGCCCACCAACGCCTCCACCTCTGGGGAAGACTCATCTGACAGTCCTGACTCTGAGGTAAGTGTGAGGGCCTGAGGTCAAGGACCCTTCCTCTCCTGTGGGCCCACTGGAGAAAGTTTCCTCAGAACCTCTGAGGCCTTGAGTTGGCATCTGGTAATTGGCAAAGGCCAAATGGGTCTTAAAAATTAGGAGAAAGAATATTCACTTTAGGGTACCAATAGTTGACTATTGAGCAGAGGAGTGGTATGAAAGTTTTGGGGTGGCAAGCGGAGTTTTGGGGTGAGCAGCAGGTCACAGGTTAAGGCCAGTATTGTGGGCATGAATTCGTTAACAACCAGTACCCCCAACACTGCCTGTCTTTCTCCTCAATGCAGGAGACCTCCAGACCATCTTCTACCCCTGAGGCTGGGCCTGGCTTCACATTGGCCTCTCTCCCAGAGCCCCGGTCTCTGCCGGGCACCTTGTCTGGAGCCACAGGTACTGCCAGCCTCCTGTCCTCTGGGTCTCTGGGCTCTCTGCTCCTAAGGCCTTGAGGGTACCTTCTGGCCACGGGGCCTCCTCAGCCCTGAGTAGGGGAAACAGCTCCGACTCATTGCTTCCTAGGTGAGACCGAAGTCCGAGGATCAGCATCCAGTGGGGGAGAAGCCCAGGGCACTGGGAGTGGAGGCCTGTCTGGGCCTGAGGTGAGCAGCCACGGGTTGAAGCTTTGGGCCCCACCAGACGCCTGTGTGTGCGAGGACCCAACATTCAGTGTGGGCTGGAGGTGCCATCCTGTGAGGGCAGAAAGCTTCTGTAGTAGTCTGCTAGGGCCGCCATGACAAAATGTCACAGTCTGCAGCTCACATGAAGTGTGAGCCTCTCAACTCTGGAGGCTGGAAGTCTGAGGCAGGGTGTTGGCAGTGTTGGTTTCTCCTGAGACCTCTTTCCTTGGCTCGTAGATGGCCATGGTTTTCACGTGGTCTTCCCTCTGTGTGCGACTGTGTCCACACTTCCCCTTCTTATAAGGACACTGGTCATACTGACTTAGGGCCCACCCTAATGACCTCATCTTATCTTAATCACCTCTTTTTTTTTTTAAGATTTTCTTTTTAAGTAATCTTTACACCCAACATGGGGCTTGAACTTACAACCCTGAGATCAAGAGTCACATGCTCAACTGGTTGAGCCAACCAGGCACCCGCTCAATCACTTTTTGAAAGACACTACCTCCAGATACATGTACTGGCGATTAGAATTTCCACGTAGGAAGTTTCAAGGTGACACGATGTAGCCCATAACAACTTCCTTAGGTGAAGTCCAGAGCATGGCCTCTTTCTTTCCCTATCCCAGAGTTCATCAGTGACTTTGGCAAGGGCTGTAAAACGTTTTTTGTTGTTTGTTTGTTTTGTTTTTTAAGATTTATTTATTTATTTGACAGAGAGAGAGATCACAATTAGGCAGAGAGGCAGGCAGAGAGAGGGGAGGAAGCAGGCTCCCTGCCGAGCAGGAAGCCCGATGCGGGGCTCGATCCTAGGACCCTGGGATCATGACCTGAGCCGAAGGCAGAGGCTTTAACCCACTGAGCCACCCAGGCACCCTGTAAAAAGTTCTTGACCAATCGTCCACACGGTTTGGATTTCATGCCGATTGCTAGGAAAACATTTTTATTTTCTTGTGGTTGGGTTAGTGCACTCTTGTAGTATTCTAGGCTTCCGGAGAATATGATATTACTTTTTATGATGCTACCAAGATAATTGACTGTGGCTCTTTCTTCTCATGCGCTCCAGGTGCAGCAGCCCCTCAGCGTCTGCATTTGTCACCCCAGACCCAGGGGTTGGCTGTGCCCACTTGAATCATGTTTGTGTGCTTGAATTCCCTGAGGTCTATAAAGAAACCCTTTTCATCTGCAGCTCTTGACCAAAGTTGACACTCAAGGGAAACCCTTGATGTCCTGGAATCAGAAGCGGCAACAGATAGGATTCTCTATTATTTTCCATCACAGGTTGTTTCCTCTGAGCTTTACTTCAACCCTGGTGTTCTGCTTCCCCCAACCCCCTTGAAAGGAAGTGTTCCTCTCTACAACCCATCTCAGGTCCCTCAGGTAAGGGAGCCCTGAGGGAGAGGGCTTAGGAGCACAAATTTTGAATGAAGGCAATCCAAGTTTATAATCCTAGTCTACCACTTACTGTGTGTGGGTTCTTGCACAATGACTTACCCTTTGTAAGACTCAGTTTCTGCCTCTGTAAAATGGGGTGACTAGTAGCCACCTCGCAGGGTAGGTGTGAGGATTAAATGGGAGCACGTGTGTGAAGGGCCTCACGAATGGAAAAGGTTCAGTCAGGGTCATTATTATTAATACCACTCTTGACCTTTCACAGGTTTTGAGACTTTGAGAGACACATGGGTGTGTGGAAATACCATCACTCCATCTTGGGGGTGAGGGGATCATTGCAAACTTTGAGAGAAACTAAACTCCCTGCTCTTCAGTGACTCGGGGCAGACTGATTGCTCTAAGTACCCACTCGGCCTCCCCTCTTAATAAAATTGAATTTCTTTTGCCATAGTCAAAAGGTGGAGGTGCTGGGTGAAGATAAATGGGACATCACTGCAGGAAGCCAAATAAAAATTGAGTGTTCTAGACTCAGGATGCTCTAGCTCAGTCCAACCCGCCAGCCCTGGATGGTGTCCTGCTTGGGGCTATAATCTTGTACAACCTTTGTTCTTCTCCAGCTCTCCATGGCTACTAGCATGAACCGACCGAATCGCCTAGCTCAGCGCCGCTATCCAACCCAGCCGTGACGAGAATGGCCACACGTCCCAGGCTGGTCTCCTTCCTTGACTTCCAGCCCCGCTGCCATACTGGTGCCCCCAAGGGGGTCATGCTGGCCTATTGCCTCCAGGCAACAGAAGAGCCTCCAGGCTCTTGCGGGACACAGCTCTGTCCGGTCTGTTCACATTAGCTTCAGAATGATGGCTAACTACCACGTCGGATGGAGAAGCTGGGTGGAACAGCAGACCGGAGATGAGCAGAATGCCATGGCGGAAGCATTCGGATGGTGGCTTCAGATCCTCCCTCGGGAGAGCCAAGTCGAAGAACCCCTCGGCTGGAATCAAGGCGAACCCACTGGACTCTGCAGCAGGAAATTATTTGGGGAGGCGCCCCGGGCGATATTCGTGACTAATGTTGACGCATTCCTCAGTCTTAGTTATAGACCAATTCACGACTCTAGTTAGCAAAGTTTATATTCTGAAACTTGATTATTGCTTCCCAGCAGAAGTCCCTCCTTGGTGACATTTCAGCAGTTTCCCTCTTGGACCTAGTTTTGTGCACATTTTTATGTGCCTCAGATTAATTATATTTCTCTCACTTTCTTAGCTGGTCCTATTTTTTCACATTCTGGCATCTGGCTATCAAGTTAGATTGCTGTAGGCATTATATTGTCATGGTAACTACCGAACCTAATGATGCAGATGGATGGAACATCAGTGTAATAAATGATGGGAAATGGTTCCTAAAAATCCACCCCTTCCACAAGAGAGGAGAACGAGTGCCTGATAGTGTTAATACAGCCCTTCCCACCTCAGGCCTTTGCAAATGGATGTCGGGAGGGTCACTGGAGACCGAGGGAGGAGGGGGACATCCTGGAAATTTCCAGCTCTCTTTCAAACCCAAAATAGGGACGTCTCTTGCTGTTTGTCAGATTTGCTGAAAATTGCTCCTCACAAAGAACATTTTTTCTATGTGTAATTGTACATACAGGTTTTGTACTCTAATGTACTACCGTTCTGATGTTGATAGCGATTAAACCAGATAATTTTATAGCAAAAGCTTGTCTCTGGCTGATTTTTGCAGAGGGAGAGAGCACACTGAGCACACTCTTTCCCTGAAGTGTTTCTAATAATGGTTTCATTGTGTGATAAGGTGCGTGTAGCTGGAAAGAGCCCTTTGTTAACGAAGAATCTAGGGACTGATCCTCTTAACTTCTGCGTCTACTCTAATGTTATTTTTTTCAATTTAGAAAATATGGACAAAAGCGCCTCTGATGCAAATCAGTCACTCCATTAACTAAATATTGCATGTTCTGTTCTCTAAAAAGTTTGTTCATCTCTCAGATTAAATTAGGAAATGTGTGCATAAGTGTTTTTTGGACTGAGAGGGCCCTCGGTAAATGCCATTGCCTTACTTTCCCTAAAGGACCGCTGCTCCTTCTGTTTGGTACGCTGACACCCAGTGGTGGTACGATGGCAGCTCTGTGGGAGTTTCAGAAGAACCAAATGGTTTCGACTTGGATCTCAAAGCATCCACAGTTCACCCACATCAGGTTCTCTGCTCAGCAGGGAGTCTGCTTCTCCCTTTTGCTCTCCCTCTGTGCTCTCTATTGCTCTCTCAACTAAGTAATAAAATCTTTTTAAACATTATTAGTAAACAATCTACTAAGTACAATCCAGACTGTCGCACTGCCTACCAAATTAAACTCTGGATCTTTCATTCACAATATAGGTAATGGAACAGTAATTTAAAACTACTTCTTGGGGCCCCTGGGTGGCTCAGTCAGTTGAGCACCTGACTCGGTTTCAGCTCAGGTCCTGAGCTCAGGGTTGAGCCCTGCAACAGGCTCCACGCTCAGTGGGGAGTCTTCTTGAGATTCTCATCCTTTGCCCCTCCCCCTGCTTGCATGTGCACACAAATGGTCTCAAATAAATAAATCTTAAAAAAAAAAGTAACCGTCCTACTCAATAGGTGTCCTTATTACTAAGCTAGTTTCTCTTCCTGCATCCTCTCTGCCACCAGTGCTAAGTCACGTGGCTTAGTGCCTGGGAGCAATGGCAGAAGGAAAGGCCTAAGAAGCTCTTTTTTATTTTTTTTAAGATTTTATTTATTTATTTGTCAGAGAGAGAGCATAAGCAGGCAAAGTGGCAGGCAAAGGGAGAAGCAGGCTCCCCGCTGAGCAAGGAGCCTGATTCGGGACTCGATCCCAGGCTGCTGGGATCATGACCTGAGCCAAAGGCAGCTGCTTAACCAACTGAGCCACCCAGGTGTCCCTAAGAAGCTCTTTAGACGAGAGTGAGGACCGGAGAGGGAGGCAAAGACATCAGATGCCTGTGTACTCACTTCCTCTTCCCACTGGAATAATTCCTGGAGAATCCATGACTGAAGTGTCCCCAGAGCCAGCGCTGAGCTGAGTTACCTCCTAGGCAGAGGGCTACATGGCAGTGAACAACATTTCTGAGGGTAAGTCAGGGGGCTTTATGCACTAGAAAGGGAGGAGGTCATGCTATTTATGCTCATTCACGATGGACAGCTGGTGCTCTGCAAGGTCAGAGTGCACCCATTAATCTGCACGTGATTGCTTCAAACGAGTCCGTTGTTCACTGGGCAGGAAAAAGGCCTCAGCTGGGTCCGGCAGGGTCTGATGACCTGGGTCACTCAGAGTTCTTGGTTGGTTATCAGCTTTTTTTAGTTGGGGCGGTGGTGGGGAGTTTGCTAAAGGTCCTAATCCTTTGACAGCTTCAGCTGGTTCAAACCAGTTTCGGTAAAAGCAAGTGGAACTGTAAGCAGGAAGCATTGGTTTCCTTTAGGACGGGAAAGCTTGGGGGAGCAGAGCCGCTGGGAATGGGGAGCCTGAGAGCATGGGGCTTGGCGCCCTTTCCTCATCCATAGCTCGGGGAAGGCTGCCAGCCTGCAGGAGAAGCTGGCCTGGGCCTGGCCACCTGTCCGTCGTGGCTTGAGGGTCCTAGCAGCTTGGCCTGGGGCTGGCCGTGGCCCGAGGCAGAGCTGCCAGCTCCCTGCGGCCAGGCGTATGTGGATGCCTGCAGGGAAGGATGGCTCAAGGCCCTAAGGGACCAGCTGGGCCCCGGCAGCCAGCAGGGGTGGGCCAGACCAGCCGCCTGCCCCGCATCCACCCTAGGTCTGCTTTCGTATCGCCAGGGCCCATTCTGGGGAGCGAGACTGAGCCGAATTCTCTGAGGGAAGCCTTTCCCCGAGAGACCCTGCTTGAAAGAGAAGAGCCTGAGACATCAGTCAGCAAGTGCATTTTCTCCTAGTCTTCAATGGGGTGTGGGCTTGGAGGAAGAGTAACTTACAGGGAACAAAGAAGCTACGTTTTCCTTAAACTGAGTGGTGACGTGCAAATGAGATCCTGCAATATACATATAATTTAGTATTTATTTGAAAACATTTACACTTAATGTTCAGTAATTTGGAAGAGAACAAACCATTAAATTCCATTTACGTGTCTTTATCTCGTATCACCATTCCAGGCTTCTGTCTAATCCCCTTATACGGCTATAAAATTGCAAACCAGCCCAGCTTCCCCAGTCACCTGGGCACCCTCCCCTTTCAGCCTTAACTCAAGCTTTAGGTTGCTCAGGATCAAAGCCTCTGTGAGCTTTTCTTCCCCCCGGAAATCTTTTTTTTGCCCCCCCTTCTCTCTTTGCTCTCTTCCCCTGAGCAACCAAGACGAAGAGCAAGAGGCTGCATCCACCTCTTCTCTAAAATCAGAATATTTTCTTCCCAAGAGGAAATATGCAGAACAGTCTGCTGCTTGAAAAGAACAGTAGGTGTGTAATTTGGGTCTGTGCACTCACAGGAGTTTCTCTGCGGCTCTGTCCCCACCCCTTCTGGAGAGTAGAAAGGAAGGGACTTTTCTTCCCTTCTGTTTGCCACCCTGAGTTGGCAATTGCAAACATCGTGATCTGCACACCTGAGGTTGCCGCTGAACGTGGCCCCCGGTGCTGCCGGCTCTCGTGAGCGCAGGCACCACCCTTTCAAGGTCCTCCAGAAAGGGTTTCTTAATGAGATGCGACGTTATTTTGAATGAGGATTAACAGCATATTAAAATGTTTTATTACAATCTCACTAAGTAGAGGAATCTGTTTTCCACACTTTCTTCCTTTCTGTATGAATCTCCAGGTAATAGCTCTTCACTGGAACTAGGTCAACAGCAGCATTACTGGACTGACCTGTACCAACCGCTTGTTACTTGACTGTGAGGTACGTTCCTGGTCTTTATTCACCTTCGAGCTGGTTAAGCATCCAATTTTTAAAGAATCTCAGGAGAGGGGGATTCCACGGCTGCCCTTGAGGCAACCCAGACTTTCACACCCTCGAACGTTAGGAAGCAATTCCTAATACTTTATACCCAAATCACTCATGTGGCTCTTTAAGTCTCTCAGATGGTCCTCAGCAGAGATGGGGAACAGCTGCTTACCACCACCTGTGCCCAGAGCTCTTTCACATTCTGGAAGGCTATTAAATCCTGTGTCATCTTATGAAATGAAGGTTCACAAAATGGGGCTTTTTTGACTAGAACTGGGGACAAGATGACCTAAATCCTTGGAGTTTTCTGGTAGCTTCAGTGGCGGGACATCCTGAATTCAGTAATGTAATAATAGTGTTTACTTTGTGTCAGGTACTGTGCGATGCATTCAGTGAGGCATCTAGTATTCTTACTGCAATGTATTAGACATGGGGACTCTGGAAACTCCAGAGAGACTGGACAGTTTGTCCAAAGGCACAAAGCTGGTAAGCAGGGAGCGGGGCTCAGAATCCCCACAGTCTGAATCAAATGTTCAGAATCTGGGCATTTAGCCACATTGGCCCTGGACATACACACATTTACTTGTTCCGTTATTCATCAAATATTAATTGAATGATACTTCAGGCACTGTCCTGTTTTCCCAACAAGATTTTTTTAAAAAGACTTTTATTTATTAGAGAGAGAACAAGCTGGGAGAAGGGCAGAGGGAGAGGGAGAAGCAGACTCCCCGCTGAGCTGGGAGCCCAACTTGGGGCTCCAACCTACGACCCTGAGATCATGACCTGAGCTGAAGGCAGAGCTTAACTGACTGAGCCACCCAGGCGCTCCCCAATGAGATAGTTTTGACACTCAAACTACTCATAGTCTACTGAGGGAGATAGACATATAGACATAGAAATTGCTACCTAATGTGAGAGCTTTTATATTTAAAAACATGTTCAAAGAACTTAGTACCTTGATATCCCTTAATAACA
Organism: Ailurus styani; assembly: GCA_002007465.1. Taxonomy (NCBI): domain Eukaryota; kingdom Metazoa; phylum Chordata; class Mammalia; order Carnivora; family Ailuridae; genus Ailurus; species Ailurus styani. The sequence goes on along the minus strand of LNAC01000213.1, from coordinate 3,339,137 downwards.
GAGGGGTTTCATCTATTTATATAACTTGGTAGCTAGCGTGTAATATGTTCAAATTGTACCTGAGGCAGGACCAGCCTGACACTTGCAGGGGAGCTCTGTGAAGGGAAGCATCCCAAGGGGGCACGTGTGTGGTTGTGTGTGCGCACGAGGGGCTGTGCTCCCGGGGAGATGCCTTCTCAGTGTATCTCTTCACCTAGGCTCCATCCCTGCCTTGGATCGCGTCTTCTTCACAATTCCTGCTTGCTCCCAAGGGAGGGTCATTTAGAAGCCTCATGATGATACTGTGTAGATACCCATGGAGTCCCACTGACTAGTAAAGGAGGCCACGGACCTCACGTCAATACATCCAGACATTTGGCTAGAACATTTTAGCTAATTTCTTATATTCCTGAAAACTGGGTTCTTGGAAATCAATCGTCTTGACTTTTAAAACTTGTCTCTGAGTTCTAAGGGCCCATTCGGGAATGTAAAAGATGATCACTGACTGTTTTTTGACTTCATTTTTCACTGTTCTGTGTTCCACAGTCATGATTTAGGATCACAAGGAGACCTGATTATCCTGGAGCAGAAATAATTTGAGTTTTGGGCTTTCAGATTTCATTGCCATTTCTTTGGCTATTTAAATAAATACCATGAATTAAAGAACAAAGCAGGGCCTCCCAGTTATGACTTTTTAATGTAATTTTTCAGTGTCTTCTCTTTGCAGATGGCAACAACCCTCAAGCCCACAGATGGTGTTAGCCATTCCGATAACACATGTCCGTTAATATCTTGAGTCGGGATCCAGCCACACGTGCTTTGTGTAACGGGTACATTGCCTACAAGTTGCAGATACACTGACATTTGTTAAGTCAGCTTTTTTTTAGTTCATTTTCATTTTTTATTAGTTTCTTTTTTTTATTATTATGTTAGTCACCATATAGTACATCATTAATTTTTGATGTAGTGTTCCATGATTCATTGTTTGTGTATAACACCCAGTGCTCCATGCAATACTTGCCCTCCTTAGTACCCATCACTGGGCTAACCCATTTCCCCCACCTCCCTCCCTTCTAAAATCCTCAGTTTGTTGGAGTCCATAGTCTCTCATGGCTCGTCTTCCCCTCTGATTTCCCCCCCTTCATTTTTCTAACCCTTCTCCTAAGTCCTCTATGTTATTCCTTATGTTCCACAAATAAGTGAAAGTATATGATAATTGTCTTTCTTTGCTTGACTTATAGTTCTTGAAGTAGTACTTAATAAACACATTTTGATGTTGATTAATTGCTGGCCTTTAGAATTTTTGTTTTCTTTTTAATTTATTGTATTTTTTTATTATCTGCCCCAGGGGTACAGGTCTGTGAATCATCAGGCTTACGCCTTTCACAGCACTCACCATAGCACAAACCCTCCCCAGGGTCCATAACCCAGCCACCCTATCCCTGCCCTCCCACCCACCAGTAACCCTCAGTTTGTTTCGTGAGATTAAGAG